>CM033700.1:21461308-21762658 GCA_019514585.1 Dendrobium officinale | reverse complement strand
TTCACCCGTCCTTAGAGATAACATTAAAAGTCTTTAGGCCTCGGTTACCCTGTAGTAAACAAGTTGGTTTTTTATAATTAATTAGTTGGTTAGAAATTATAAATAGTATATTAGATGTACTTCAACTTTCTGCTTGAAAGGTTGATTTTAAAAGATTAAACTTATGATTTGATTAAAATTTTTAGGTGGGTTATTAGTTTCTGAAAACTTTGGGTCATGATTCAAACCTTTAATAAGTTCTTAATCTTGGCACTTAGTTAATTAGGTTCTAATTTATTTAAATCAATATTAGATGTTTTTTTATGTTAGGTATTTAATTAATTATAGGAATTTTTAAATAAATTGAGTTTGGTGTTTAGGAGTATTTTAACTTAATACTTAGTTTTAATTTAGGTTTGTTCTTTTGATTTAATTTAGGTTTGTTCTTTTGTGAATTGAACATGGGACTAATAAAGCTATATAACACAATCATAAATCTTTGCAGAACAGGATACTAGGTTTGTATGTGTATGTATTATTACAATATGTAACATATTTTAATAATAATAATAATAATAATAATAATAATAATAATAATAATAATAATAATAATAATAATAATAATAATAAAATCCTCCCAACTAGTTATAAATCGCATAAACATATGATTAATTTTGATTGAATGCAATTAAAGAGACATGGCACTACTTTATAAGTACATTTGATTACATTTTTAATAACAAATTACAACACTATTTAAAGAATAGTTTCAAGAACACATTAGAGTATGACTACACGTTAGAAATCTTCTATTTATCCATGTAGTACAAGCTAATTACAAATATCTTTGTCAAATCTTAATGGCAATTATGATTGATAACCGAAAGTGTAGCATAGCAATTAAGACCCAAAACTTGGAACAAACAATCAATAATAAGACAAGAAGACTCTATGTTCTGTTGCAATATGGATAATGAAAGAGTTTTATCTAAAAGTACCAAACAAACTAGAATGTGCAACTTAATTAGTTAAATCCGCTACAAAGGCTAAGCAAATCTCATTGTCACATTGATTCATAATACAAACACATGGAATGAAGCCTTTGGAACTCTCACACTTTATATTTTTATTTTATTTTTAAAGCATGAATTACATGGAATATAAATGTCTTTTATTTACATACAACTTTCATATGGCGTTGAAGCTCAAAAATATATTAATCAATTAAAATACAAATAGGCATATAAATATATCCTTAAGAATAAAGGTCCATTGCTATTTTTTTTTTGTATTTTAGCACTCACATGTTTGAGTTTTTTTAAACTTCTGCAAGACTCACATAGATCGCATTATACAAATGCTTTGAGCATACCGCTCCCTAAGATATACTTAAGCACATGAGTATCTTATCCCATTCTGATTCATTCTCCCAAAAGTATAAGTGAAACAAGGTGCAAATATGCCTTTCGATGGCTCTTTGCTTGGTTAGAAACTTGTATTAATCTTAAAAAGACAAAAATACAAATACCTTTCATGCATCTCTTTTTTTTTTTAATAATATATTCATCATATTTTTCACATTCTAAACACAAAACGTTGAATCATAAGCACATATACCAAGTGTTCACTTTCCAACAACCTAAGCAAATAAACAAATTTAGATAAATGAATACAAAATTTTAGTCAACATCTCATGAGGCTATTTATTGAAGAACTAAGGAATAATCAAAGTATATAAGCTTGATTACAAAGAGAAAAAAAAACTTTCAACAAAATTCTAATAGATGAATCTATCATTCATCATTGCTATCATTTTTTGTTGCTATAATTTCCCAAGGAAGGAGGAAGAAAGGAGTGAATGAATATTGGAGGAAGAAGGAGATGAAGAAGAAGAATAAGGAGAAGAGGTGAAGAGTAAAATCTGAAGGAAGAAGAAGAAGAAGGAAAGGGAGAAGTTCACTTGTTTGCAAAGGGGAGGCCAATGGTTGCGGCAGAGGAGGCGACAGAGTGGAGGCTTCGATCCACATGGGCTTCGGGAATGAGAGAAGAAGGCAGAGGGGGAAGTTTGATTCACCTGGGCTTGTGCGAATGGGATGTATCGGGAGCCCCAAGAGAGTTCTACGAATGGAGAGCCTCTCTAGAGTGGAGAGCCGCGGAAGTCTTTGAGGGCGTCCGAATAGAAAGAGTCGGGAGAGAGCTTCAATGTGAATGCTTTGAGGCGTGCTAATGGGGAGTCCCAAGTCTCAAGCAGTGAATCAAAAGTTCTGAGAGAAAGGCTATTCGTTTTCTCTCCTCTCGGGTGTTACAAAGAGTTAGCGGAGAGTGCTATACCCGACGCCTCTATGTACGCGATAAAATCAAACTTATTCATAAAATAATTAGGCTGATTTGGATCAAATTGGGGTTCAAATCAAACTTACCTTGACTCAAATCGAGTCAATCCAAATTTGATTCGATTTAACTAAATTAATTTGGTAGAATCAAACCCAAATCGATGCCGATTTGGATCAAGCTATGCTCAAAGAGTCTTATGGGCATCAATCAAGTATAAACGTACTTTGTTGGATCTAATTTGACTCAGCTTGAGTCGCCACGAGCACAAATCATGCTCGACAAGCCTCAACTAAATTAATCAAACATGCTCGAGAAGAATTCAAACAAAAATAAGGTCAACATAGCACAGATGCTCAAGGCATATGACTGCATCATGTTGGAGGCTAGGTCAGGAGGCAAAGTCTCACTAAGAGATAACACCATCACGGAAGTGGTGGGCTCAAGTATAATTAATGATATATCATCAAAAAATTATCTTTATCGGGCATGAATCTCGAGGCAAATCATAAAGTTGGGAACTTCAAAAATTAAATCTGGGATCATCTGAACTCCGGTTTCTGCAATCTTATAGCCAAACTGAGCGTCTCGGAAATACGAACTCAACGACACCAAATCCGATTCAATCCGAGCCCAAATGAGTCCAAATCAAGCACTCGAAGTGCTGTTGGAAAGTTCAAACCATAATTTGAGTTACCAAACAGTTTCCAAATATGATTTTCTTATAATCGAATCGAGAGGCTTGACGAGTTGAATCCAACGAGCCCAAGATCGCTAAATTTCGACATCATTAGGACCTTCAAATGTCTGATGAACGATGCACAATCAAGAGATTCAATGTCGGCCGTCCATCTGACCACTCCTTATTTACCCCTGATCTCTCACCTATTTACAAGCTATGCCACTCCAAAATATCTATAAATAGATCCCTCATTTCTCATGAGAGGGGACCCATGCAAGAAGAGAAGAAGAGAAGAAGAGAAGAAAAGGAAGAAGCTCCTCCTCGACCACCACCGAAATTTCGTCGGACCACCGCCGGATCTTCGCCGGACCACCACCTGAGGCCCTCACCTTCCTCGAACCACCACTGGAGGCCCTCACCTTCGCCGGACCATCACCTGAGGCCCTCACCTTCACCAGACCACCACCTAAGGCCCTCGCCTTCACCGGACCACCACCTGAGGCCCTCGTCTTCGTCGGACCACCACCTAAGGCCCTCGCCTTCGCCGGATCACCACCTAAGGCCCTCACCTTCGTCGTACCACCACCTGAGGCCATCGCCTTCGTTGGACCACCACCTAAGGCCCTCGCCTTCGCTGGACCACCACCTGAGGTCCTCGCCTTTGCCAGATCACCACCTCAAGCCTGGAGTTCTGCCAGACCATTACCTGAATCCCAAATTTCTGCTGGTCCATCACCAAACACCCAGACTTATGTTGTATAATTATTACTTGTAATTTGATCGCCCTTGGAGGTGAGTCAGCCCATTGTAACAAACTCAAGTTCTAGTGGAGTCATGTTCAACTGGGCCAGGCCCCATGGTTTTTCCCTTTTTTTAGGGCTTTCCACGTAAAAATCTTGTATTTTATGTGTGTGAGATGGATATACGTGCAATGCTAAGTCGTAGAATTCTAACTCTATTCTTAGTATTCCAGAAAGACATAGTTGAAGGCATACCCAAGTTAGAATTCACTAAAGACTACCTATATGATGCCTGCCAATGAGGAAAGCGAATGAAGTATTCAATTGATTCAATTAAGGACATCATCACCACTAGGCCATTAGAAAATTGTTATATGGATTGGTTTAGAATCTTTAGTATAGCCATCCTAGGAGGGAAATAATATGAATTTTTTTTATTTTTGATGATTACTCTAGATTCACCTATGTTAGATTCCTAATACAGAAGAAAGAATATTTTGAAGAATTTAGAACCTTATCTACCAGGATACATATGAAATTAGGATGAGAGATCTTGACTATTCATAGTGATCATGGTGCAGTATTTGAAAATGATTAGTTTGAATCTTTTTATTAGGAGTTATGGATAGAGCATAACTTTTCTACCCCTAGGAATCCTCAGTAGAATATAATAGCTAAAAGGAAGAATATGAATTTAGTAGAAGCTGCTAAGGCCATATTAGCTCAATATTCTCTCACTATATACTTTTTGGCAGAAGCAATAAATACCGCTTGTTTTGTGTTGAATATGGTCAATGTTAGATCCAAGATAAATAATACATCCTATGAGCTTCTTAAGGGCAGACAACAACCTTTCTCACTTAGATGTCTTTGTTTATAGATGCTTTGTCCTAATTAATGAGAAATCAGCTTTAGAAAAATTTGATCCTAGAATCTGATGAAGGAGTCTTCTTAGGATATTTCATTTGTAGGTAAAGCTTATAGGATCTTTAAGAAGAGAACCTTAATAGTAGAATAGTCTATAAATATCACAATTGATGAATCAGATAAATATTTTGAGCCTAGGTTAGAAGAAGATAAAGAAATAGAGGTCACCGAAGGGGTAGAATCCATTAACCTAGGAGATAGAGTATAACCATAGGAGCTTTGCCTACATATTGGAGATACTCATATAGCAACCTTTGAGAATTTATTCAAGGAGATACATCTGTAAATTTTAGAACTTGGCATGGACTTAGATAAGAGGTTAGTTATTCTGCATTCATCTCTATGGTAGAACTCACCAACATAGATCAAGCCCTATCCGATGAATTATGGATCCTATCAATGCAAGAATAATTAAATCAATTTATTAGAAATAATATATGAGAACTAGTTAGTAGACCTAAGGACAAGAGTGCTTTAGGAACTAAGTGGGGTTTCAAGAACAAAATAAATAACCATAATACAATGATTAGAAATGAGACTAGATTAATAGCTAAGGTGTACAAATATATTCAAGGAAATAATATTGAGGAGTCTTTTTCCCCTATAGCTAGGTTAGAAGCTATTAGAGTACTATTAGTTTTTTTTTTTTTTTTTTTTTTACTTTAGAGGATTCAAGTTATTTTAGATGGATGGTAAGAATGCCTTTCTAAATGGGGTGATTAAGAAATATTTATATGTTAAAAAACCCCAAGTTTTGAGAAATCTAAATTTCTCAATCATGTATTCAAATTAAAGAAGGCATTATATAGATTGAAGCAATCATCTAGAGCTTGGTATGAGAGGCTAAGCACATTCCTCTAAGATAGAGCTTTTGTTAAGGGTCGTGTAAACACCACCCTCTTTCTTAATAAATTTGGAGAAGATCTACTCATTATTCAAATTTATGTTGATGATATACTTTTTGGATCCACAAATAAGAATCTTTTAGATGAATTTTCATAAATAATGAGTGAGGAGGTTAAGATGAGTATGATGAAAGAGCTTACTTGTTTTGTTAGATTTAGTGTGAAATAAAAGGATGATGGGTACGTCCTTTCTTAGCCAATCAAAATATATCTAAGATATCCTTAATAAATATGATATGGTTAATGTTAATGCAATCAATACTCCCATGAGCTCTACCATTCAATTAGATAAGGATCCCAATAGAAAATTAGTTGATGAAAAGAAATATAGAGGGATAATTGGATCACTTCTTTATTTGAGTACCAATAGACCTGATATCATATTTAGTGTATGTCTCTATATTAGATTTTAGGCTAATCCCAAAGAATCCTTAGATATCTAGTAGGCACCCCAAAACCTAAGTATTTAGTATCCTAGATATAACTCATCCTTTGAAATCATAATATATTTAGACTGATTTTATGGGATGTAGGGTAGATAGAAAAATCACCTTAGGAATGTGTCAATTCATAGGCTAATCATTAGTTTCCTGGTCTAGTAGAAAGCAAAATTTAGTAGTGTTATCCATCATTGAGGTGGAATACATTAATATAAGAAGCTGTGTTGTTCAAATCATATGGCTGAAGCAACAAATCTTATATCTTGGACTACATGAAGGCACTATTTCTATTATGTGTAATAGCACTAGTTCCATCTATTTCTCTGAAACCAATCAACACTCCTACACTAAGCTTATAGACATAAGGAATTCTTTTATTATAGATCATGTAGCCAAGGGATATATAAAATTGCATCATATAGCTACTGAAGATCAATTGGAAGACATATTTACCAAACCCCTTGCCTATGGCACCTTTAGCACCTTGAGGACTAGATTAGATGTTATAGACATTCATGCTTGATTCATGATGAATATGAATTTCCCTAACATTTGAAATAAACCATTTTTATAAGTGCTCTAGTGTGTGTCACATTTTGAAATTTTGTGACTATTTGTTTGTTGATTTAAGTTTTCATTTTTCTTTTATTTTATTATTTTGCATTCGATAGATGTTCCATGATCTTCAAACACCTTTTATTTTAAATTAATATATATATATATATATATATATATATATTTGTTCACATTATACTATATAATTCATGATCTACACATCTCTACATAAATATGCACCTTTAGTGAAATCAACGGTCTTCATCTGATCAATTAATAGTAATCATACTATAGGAATGCCTCTTTATACTATATGATATAGTCATTCGGATGAACTATTCATTTTTTATGTAATTATCTTACAACATTATTGGATGTTTGTACGATACGATTAGTTCAATTTCATTCTATTCGTACATAATGATCACTTGGATGATTAGAAGTCATCTCTATCAATTATCAAGTATGATTTAGATCATATTGTATGTTTAATTCAAATGTCAAAGGTTGATCTAGTATGATTAACATCATACTATATGATTAATTTGAAAAATAAAGGTTTTATCTAGTACGATATCCAAGATGATCATATTTCTTATATGTCAATAATATAATATGGTATATATCATACAATATAATTGATCGTATTTATTAAACTTTGAATTGATTGACTAATCAAGAAGATTGATTTAATTAAGATTTTAAATATTATATAGAACGATTAGGATCATATAATACGATTAGTTCAAAAATCAATTTCACCTAAATCATCTAGTGGCTAGGGTTTCTTGATGGAAATGAATCATACTGTATGATCTTCATCATATAGTATAATTAATTCATAAATATTAATTACAAAATTAACTGTTAAAATTAATTTTTTATATAATTGATTGTACAATACGATCAAAATCATATAATACGATTGGTTAAAAAAAAAATTGAACTCATATTTAATTTCTCACTTCCCAGCATATGCATGCACAATCACCAATTTAACATACACCGTTACATGGCCAGACTCAAGAAAAAATAAAATAAAAGAAATTAAAAATATAATCTCTTTTAAAAATATGTTATTCTACCCAAACATGTGCTTTGATCTTTCTTGAGCGGTGTATGATGTACTTGAAATATTAATATACACAGAAAAATAATAAGCAATACATATGCTAAGAGAAATAAAATTTCAATCAATAATGTTGTTTTTTATCATTAAAATCACAAGCTAGGGATCCTAGATTATAATAATCTCACTCTTTTTTATGATGACAAATATTTTTTGTTGGAAATGCAAGTTAATATTTTTTTCCTAATCTCCCCTTGACCAAGTCATAAATTTATAAATAGGGGTAAAATAATTTTTAATTAATATTTTTATTATTTTATTTTTTAAAATACTTTTATGTTAAATGAAAAATTAAAATTACATTGCAATCATAAGACACACAAAATGAACTACATAATAAAGATGAACAAATATACTGACAAATAAATTACTACTCCCTCTTTTAACCCCAACAAAATGGAGGATCAAATAGAAACACACAAAAAAAAAAAAACTATAGAATAGAGTAAAATAAAAAACATAAAGCACAAACATCCTCATGTTTTTTTTTTTACTGATGAATATGGATTTCCAGTTAAGAATCCAATCAATCAAAACATTGTATCACTCCTCATAAGGATAAGGCTAGTGAGCTGGTGCAAGTGCTAACACTAGTGCTAGTGCAGGCTCTGGTGTAGGAGCTGCTGTAGGATGAGCCGCCCCTTCTTCATTAAAATCAAGTTTTTTTTTTTCTTTCTTATGCTCCTGGTGATGATAAAAAAGAACTTGGAAGGAACTATCAATATAGAAAATTAGGAAATGATCAGTGGTTGCATGATAGGTAAGCTCAATGAAAAATAATATTATAATAATAGATTATTTATTCATTACTTATAATGATAACAAGAAATATTATAATAGATGCGATAATAAGATTTAGGTTACTTTTAATGACTAAATAATCAACATAATACTTTACCACTTGGTGGATAAGTTTATTAAAGATTCTCAACATTGCTAGCTTGTATGTTGCACCAGTATTCTTTAGTCTAAAAGGTATGAATTTAAAGTAATAGACTCCCATCGGTGTTTTGAATGCTATATATTTTTCATCTTTATGAGCCATTTTTTATTTTCTTATAGCCGGATGAATCGTCCATAACACAGAATATTGCATGCAATGAAGTAATATCTATGCAGAATATTACATCAGTTTCTACACTTTTACTAGTGGTAGGTATGAAGATATTGGTTTTACAGTTTGGATTTAGAGCATGATATACTTTTACAACCTACCTATCTATATCACTTGTGATAATGGGGTTAGAGTCACATTCTCTACATATTTCCTTAATCTAAAATATATTTTTTTATTATTTTCTTCTTCAGGGATTTGGACCTGGTCCTCATCAATATCTGCTTCTATAGAAATTTTAATCTATTAATTTCTATTAATATTTTATATACTCAATAGCCTCTTAAATTTTATCAAATACGTATGATTCATCCTTTAAACTCCATTTCAAATTGATATGCATTATAGACTTCTTTATTTTGATATACTCTCTTTTATTTTCTTTTATTTTCTCATTTTTCATCCTTTACCTCTCACTATATATCATTGAGCAATTATACCACCTCTTTATGAGGGAGGGGTATGACACTAATGAAAATCTTGTTTAAGGTTAGCATGCCTTTCATTATCTATTTATTTTCTTTCTTTACTTTTTCTATCTCTTATTCGTTCTTTTCTTCTACTAGTTTGAAGTTTCTAGAAAAGAATGTCTATTTTTTGGTAGATAATAAGTGGCACCTTTGTATTTCTTACAGCATGAATTAAAAATGGTTGAAAATCTCACATTATATAATGTTCAGCACCCTCATTAGAGTATTTAACACACTTCTAGAGAGAGGAAGGCACCCTTCTATATTCATGGAGCTAGGATCTACCAAGAAGAGAATTAAAGATAGTCTGCAAATTTATTATATGAAATTTGCCTTTAGTTATAAGGCCATTTATTTTTAATTGTAAGTTTATAGATTCCAAAGTCCTCTTATCTTTTTCAATGAATCCTTGTAAACTCACTTGCAATATCATTTTATCAAAACTGAGTATACAAGCATCCACTAGTAGGTAAGCAAGAGTTTTAATAGTCAATATGTTAATTGATGCCCTAACTAAATCAGGACATGAGATGGCTAGAAGTTGTCTGGATTAATAGAAATATATAATAGAAGATTGTGATTGGTGGTTCCTGTTGCGAATCGGTTTTTATGGATTATGATTTTGATAATAGCAAACACTCTTGTTTCTCTACGACTGGCTTGCCTACTAACATTTTAGGTCCACAAGATCATACGACAATTGGAACCAGCTCAAAATTTGGTAGACTAAGTCCGAGTCACTTTGAACACTTCTCCTTTTCTTGAGTCTATTATAAAAGATGTGGCTCATAATGTTAAGTAACTTTGCACACACACACCTTGGGAGAATTTCTGACTGTTTCTTAAAGTTTACTATTTTTGGTAATATTGGCCGGGCTAATATTTATATCGGCCTGGACGATCAGTTCAAAAACAAAAACCCTAATCAGGGCATCATGGTTATGGCACCCGTTATTAAGCAAATCAGCCTGGACGATATTGTATCGGCCGGGATGATAGGTTTAAATAAGAAAGAATCAACCGCCATGATCTATTTAGGTATTCTATATTTTAAGACATAGTCTAGGACGATATCCTATCGGTCTGGACGATGCAGCATAATTATGCCTAAATTAATCTGACAATTAAGGAAAGCAATTAAGGCTGATTGCACGATCACATCGGCCGAGCCAATCGCAGGATCGGCCAGGATGATGGCGTGGATGACTTACATCGGCCTTCTTCTATTCAGGGTGATGTTTAGATGATTTTCCTAGGATTTAAACTAATCAGTCAGAATGATATTCTATCGTCCTGGATGATGTGACACCAAAATTACTCTAATCGTCCCAAATCAACCGGGCTGATTGAGCAAAATTTATGCTGATCGGCCTGGATGATAAAGTCAGTTTATATAAAATAAGAGCTATTCCAAAGCTCTTCTATTTAAGATCTCTTACTCTACCCTAGATAAGATCTTTTGTTGTTATCTTGACCTAAGAAAGCCTAGAGGAGAGAGAGAGAGAGAGAGAGAGAGAGAGAGAGAGAGAGAGAGAGAGAGAGAGAGAGGACTTTATGAGGGGGAGCTTATGAGGTAGATTCATAAGGGTTGCTCCAAGAATTGTACCACTTCTTCTTCTTCCACCATAGTCTCTTGTCCTTGGAGGGTTGAGAGAGGTCTTCTTCAGCAATCGATCAAGGTTCTCTGCCTGCTTCAGGAGGAAGCAAAAGGAGTTGGGTTCTCTGCCTCACCAGGGTCGACGGAAAGGAGTTTTTGTGAGGGCTTCTCTGCCTTGCTTTGGGAATAAAAGGAGAGTCACTGTGTTTAGTGCAATACCCAGAGGGCGCATTCGAGGAGTAGAAGTAGGTCGAGTTGATCGAACCACTATAAATTTCTGTTTCCTTTTACTACTACTTTATGTATTTATTCTTTCATACTTTAATTTTCATTGTGGTGATTTTGGTTTGAGTATTGTGATTATGTTTTCACCCCCCTCTTGGTTAGCATTAGGCTAGTTCATAAGGGCTTAACATCCCTAATGAACTTTCAAGTAGTATCAGAGTGGGATTCATAAAAACAAAGTTTGAAAACTTTTTTAATTTTTATCCGTGGCTAACTCCGGTAATCATAATACTGCGGAAGGGTATTCCATTACCCAACCACCTTTGTTTGACAATATTCCTTTTGATTTTTGAAAAACTCGCATGTCTACTTTTTTACAATCGATTGACTATCACATGTGGATGCTTGTTAATGATGGTTATACATCTCCGACTGGTAATTTTAATGAAGTTAATGTTCATCTTCCTTTTAGTGAATGGACTCATGATGATAGGGATTTAGCACAACTTAATGCAAAATATTTGAACTATTTTTTCTATGCTTTAAAATCTGAAGATTATATGCATTTTTTAACTTACTCTACTGGTAAAGAAATTTGAGATAAATTGTGTATTACTTAGGAAGGAACTAAAGAAGTCATGCAATCTCAACTAAATATTTTGTTGCATGATTACAAACTTTTTTGTATGAAACCATATGAATCAATTTCTGAAATATATATAAGATTTACTCAAATTGTAACTTCTTTGCATGCCTTAGAAAGAGAACTCACTAACTATGAAATGATGAATAAAAAATTTTGAGATGCTAGCCTTCCTCTTTTGATGCTAAAATCACTGTAATTACTGAATCCAAAGATTTGAACACTTATTTGATTGATAACTTACTTGGATCACTAATTGCTTACAAGCAAGGAGTGAATCAAAGAAATCTGGATACATATGAGAAAAAGAAGGAGAAAACTATAGCACTGAAGGCCAATGAAATAAATACAAATTCTTCAGGTCTGAAAATGATGAAGTTGCCTTCATCACCAGGCAAATCAAAAACTTTCTAAGCAAAAGCCACAAGCATCATCAGAGTTGAAAAAGAGGTAAGGATAGAAAAAATTTAAAAGGTTCCTTGATGTTATTTGTTTTGAATGCAGGAAGCCTGGGTATGTCAAAGCTGATTGTCCTACACTTAAGGATCACTCAAGTAAAGAAAATAGTGAGTAGAAACCTAAGGTCAAGAAGTATAAGAAGCGAGTCCAAAAGGCGTTCTGGGCGGAATCTGCATCTAACTCCTCTGAGACTGAGGTAGAGGAAGAAATAACAAACTTGTGCTTAATGGCAGATGATCATCTTAGTCAAAGTGACCAAGAAGATGTATGTGAACCAAGCTATGACCAATTGCTTGAAATATGTATGAAAATTCATGCATCATATAGAAAACTTAAGAAACTCATGCTAGTTTGAAATTGGAGTTTTTAAAATTTATAAAAAGAGCATGAAATTTTGAGTAAAGATCACCTCCAAATTAATAGCAATCACATGTCTCTACTTGATGAATTTAATGATTTAAATAAAAAGCATTATGAATTAATTATTGAGCATGATTCTTTGAAAGCTTCATACACCTCGCTTGAATCTGATTTTAAAGCTTCTACCAAAGAATATGAGCATTAAAAACACTGTTTGGATGTTGATTTAGAAAATACTAACTTTTGGTTTAAAGTAAAATTGAATACACTTGAGAGAAATTGGAATACATCAATACCTGATTTAAAGCCAAAGCCTAGGAAGAGGCATTATAACCCGAACTGATTAAGAAATCATTTTCCTGGTGTTAGATGTTTTTCATATGGCATGTTAGGACATATAGCACACACTTGCACCATTCACCGTAGTACACATTGAGTTTGGAGACCAAAACGGCATGTTTCACAACATAATATAAATGCATTACATTCTTTCTTTCATAAGGAGGGACCCAAACTTGTTTGGGTTCCTAAATCTAACGTTGATGATTTTTGTAGGTGTGCTCTCACCAAAGACCTCGTGAGAGCTTGAACAGCGGAGGATCGTCGCTCATAATTGCTTAAACTTGTTGCTTAATAAGTTCAAGATTGAATACTCTGTTGATTATTGTTATTGTCTATCTTTTGTTTTTGTGTTAGCTTTGCATGTTTGTTGTTGTTTTTACTTTGGCTTTCTTTTTACTTTATGATAATTTTTCCTAGTTTTTTTAAGACTTATAGCCAATATTTAACATCTCTAAATCAGTTAATGGGAGAAACACCGTTGATGGTTTTCCCTCCCTCCAACATCTTTTAGTGGTATAATTTTCTTTTCTAAACAAAAGTCTATCTCAAATTAACTAATGGATTTTGAAATTAAGATCTTTTCTATCTTGCTACAATAATATACCTTATATATATATAATATCCAAAATTTTAATATATCTTTCATGTTAATTGAAATCTTGCCATTGCATTCAAGTTTTCTCCTTTTATCCTTTAAGACACCTTTTATTTTAGTCTATACATATCAAAACTTTTGTCATATAGGATGATTATGAGATTAAATGTAAAGTTTCTTCTCATTTGTTCTATTCTTCGTATGTATTTTCATTCATATATGAATAACTACCAGTGTGTATGAGTTCACAACCCTTAAAGAAAAAACATCAAAGTATGAAAATAGATCCATGTCACGACGAGAAAATCACCAATTACCAGCGATCAAAGAACCACAAGAATTGCTGACGGTTAAACCGGCCGTGTGATTGCTTGTTTAAAAACGGCAATTTAGCTAGCAATTTTTAATAATAAACCACCAAAAATGCCTGTGATAAAATAACCACCAGATAGGCCGCTGATTTTTTGTTTGGGTGTCGCATATTACCGGTGGTTTTGCTGTTGATGTTAAGTGATTTTTTTCTGGCAATCCAAACCACCGGATAAACATCAAAAATTGACCTAAAATTGGTCAAACAGACCCTTCCTCCTCATTTCTTCACATTTTTGTTTTTGGTCGAGACGCCTCTCACGCTCGCCTCCAACAGCGTCTGCAGGACTCCGGCTAGTCATTACTTGATGGTTTATTTAGTTGCCAATGTTTTAATATAGTAGACGGTAAATACCGGTGGTCCACCGGCAGCCTAGTCGCCGGCAGTACTGGCATTTGAGATGGCTGGTATGCTGTCGGCAATTAGTCAGTGGTCACCGGCACTTTGATCTCCAGAATTTACCGACTGTTATATCTGTCGGAAACCACCAAAATATTTAGTCGCTAGAAAATAGTCATCGCAATTTGTTTCCTATACGGTTTATACAGACGGTTAACAGACCACCAAAAAACCGCCAATATATTGTCAACCGCCGAAAAAAGTTATGAACTGTTAGAAAATGCTGCCGGTAATTGACAATTTTCCTCTAGTGTGTGATTATAGATTGTTGGTAGAGTTCTACTGCAACTTATCTCCTTATCTCCATTGATTTCTTTAACTTTATCGCAAATTAGATCATCCATAACTTGCACCCGTACTTTCAACTGATTAGATATCTAAGATACTTAACATAATAGAGGCTAAAGCATCTCACTGTCCTTATGTTGTTATTATCATATTTAGTTCAATAGTACATTCATTCTTATCATTGTTCACTCCTTGCATTAATTAATAATAACACCATTGCAAAGCCTTGAAAATGCTTGAAAAAAATAACTACATACATTAGAACTATTGCGAAACCCTTTGAAACTCACAATAATTTTTCAAAACAGCTCCTTCATGAACTCTCTTCTTTTATGCCATGAATATCCCTTCCTTCTCTCTTTTTGACTTTTAGGCTATTTTTTTTCTCTAGTTTGTAAATACATTTGTCTTGGTCATGTATGATTTATATGAAATTAAAAATGAAGAATTAACTTTTTGAGTTTTTTGCTCTTATTATGAGATTTTCACTCTCAATGTCATGAGCCATCTCTTGAAAAAATAAAAAACACTCTAAGTAAATATATTCCTTTCATAACGGACTATTCATAGGGTTTGATTTCAACTTATCACCATTTTTGTATCTTGTAAGTTAGATTATTTAAAGCTTCATTTATTCTTTTCCTTCGTATGGCTTAATGTCAATGGTGGTTAACATAACTACATGTTGAAATACTCACCCTTATTGTTCTATAATTATCGTGTTTATATTCAATAATAATTTTTTGTTTATCATCATTCACTTGCAGGTAATTTAACAATAAATTAGTATAATCATAATACTTCATCATCACATTTAGTTTAATTCATCAAATGATATATCTGCAATAGTTTTCAATCGTCCTACATTAAAGATATTTGAAAAACAACACTTGAAACTTCATCAATTGAATCAATGGTTTTTTTTCTCTTTTTTCTTATTTAAAGAAAATTTTAGATTTGAATGTTTCTTTGCAATGGCCAACACCTCCTTTAACAACTTTAATGTTAGAATTTTATTTCCATTTTTGAAAAACTTTATCTTCATGAATCAAATTGATACCCTAACAATGATCTAAAAATAATATAACTTAAAATATCAATTATCATGGGTCCATCAACTAAAACAAAAAAAAAAAGAATATATGATTATTATTTCCAAGCATCCCTCATTCATTATCCATAATTCACTTAATCCATAATAGCAAGGCCAATAAGTATCCTTTCCTATAAGGATAACCATGCATTTCCCAAAGCACCAAAAAGTGGGGTCACATTTATCTGGCATTAGTGAAGCATGCCATGTAACACGTGTACATGTTTGGATCCCACCACGTGGCATGCTTCTTTCAGCACATAAAATATAATATATCTTAATAATATGATGACATCACAATAGATATTAGCATGCAAAATATCTGACTTGGTGACATTTCTATTGGCATTTTGTTAGTGATGCTTTATAATTCAAATTTATTTTGAATTGAATAAATATGTTTTATAATTAATTAAACTTTATAATGATTTATTAAAAATATTAAGATATTTTAATCAAATCTTTCTTTTTATATTTGTTTCTAAAAATTGAGTGTGACAAATAATGAACTGTATGCTCTAAAAAAAGAAGAGGGGGGTGGGGGGAGTGGAAGATTTTCATACATACCACTTTATTTCATGCAATTTATATATCTAATACCTAAAGTTTTAATATTACTTTCTAACAATCATATAAAATTTTAATATTAAATATATAACTCATATATTTGATTCTTACAACCAATATTAAGTTATGAACTTTAATATTTCATTTCATGCACTCATATTTATTTTATGAGTAGCAGACATGTAATATTAAGATTTTTGGGATTAGATATGTAAATAACATAAAATAAAATGGTATATATGTAAATAAAAAAATATGTTGTTACTAAACATTAACTAGCTAATAGAATAATCTTAATGGAAGAAGTTGATGCTTGTTTTTAGAGGTTGTTCGTATACACGTTCTTACTAAATCCTGCCAAATAGGATCTGAGCAATCGTTAAGATTTCGTATGGGACAACTTTTTTATTGTCTTCTAAAATTATTTTTTAGCATAAAAATTTATTGAATTATAAAACTTTATATTCAAAGATTTTTCTAGAAAACAATAACAAAAGCGGTCCCATCTCATGACACAAAAAATCTATAATTTTGCTCTTTTTTAACTAAACCTTGGATTTATCAAATCCTCTATCCAGCTAGCGGATTTAACTTCTTACCTTGTACGAGGAAAAGAAGAATCATTCGCATCCTACAATGTTCTCAAACAAGTTTTCAGAATTTATAAGTTATCTTGCCAAACCATTTTAGGATTTAACTTTAGGGGGATATATTAAAATCGGATTTATAGAATTTATTAAATTCTACTTGTTGCCAAACAGACCCTTAGGCTGATTGGTTAAATTTTTTTACTCGATTCAAAAGATTTTTTAATTTGATAATTTTTATCACTCTTAAAATTTTCTCCCTGTTAATTCTTAAATTTTAAAATTTCTTTTGACTGTAATTGATGCAAGTCATATTTCGTATGTATTTATATAAATAATATAAATTTTTATATTTACTTAAATAACATAAAAAATGTCACTAACAATTTGCTTTTACTGTTCCTTCTTGTACCTCTGACAATAAATTTGCCAATCTTTGAGCACATCAATACAACTGACCTGCAACATTCCACACATGGCTGATAGCAATAGTTTCTTCAACCTCAAGGAAGCCATGGAGAAGCTCTGGTTCCACCATAATATCCTATTCTCTCAGCCTATTGAGATCCATACATCCTTGCAAAGCGGCTCTAATGAGGTAAATAAATAAATATAATCTTCATCACATGTTGTTCTCCACTTATATCTCCAAACAGGCTTTTTTTTTAATAACCTTCTCACCTAACTACAGGTTTCAGCTCATGAGGAAAAGATCAAAAAGAAACCAGAAAGATTGAATATTCCAATCAATCAACCTCTCTATGAATTGCAGTTACCAAGAAGAATTAAAGATAAAGGCTCGGATTTAGCAGAAAGAAGAATAGCCAGGATGAGGAAAAATAACTGGAGCTTATCTGAGCTTGAAAATTTTGAGATTGAAGGGTTTAAAGATCTTGGTTTCGACTTCAATAAGGAAAAACTAAGTCCAGAAATGATCAGAATGGTTCCAGGTCTGAGAAGACTTGAGGGAACAGATGAGAGTTTGGAAGATAGAGAAGTGAGAAGGCCATATCTTTCAGAAGTTTGGTTACTTGATAGATCTGATTCTCTGTTGAATTTTCCCAGATCTCATGACAGTGCAGATATGAAGAAGCATCTTAGGTCCTGGGCACATAACGTGGCTTCTTCAATTCATGAAGAATCATAGCATCAAAGGGAAATCGCACAAGATATATCTTGTAGAGCCATGGCTTCTCACTGATTTCAAGAGAACAGTTTTGTATAGAGATAGACATGGGCAAAAGAATTGTATCTGTCAAAAAAAAAGCACAAAAAAATAAGTGTTTGACTGTTGAAGGAAGAAATTAAATTGAGGAGGCTTTACCTCATTGCTGTGAATATTTTGTTATATATTATTTGGGTGGAGAGGAATATCGGTTTACACAGTTCTAAATGATCGACTTCCTGTGTTCTGAAATATAGAATTAAATTACAAGCTGTTCTTAAACTTTACAGATGGAATGTGAAGCATAACTTGCCTCATGAGGTAGGTTTTTGGCTCGACGAAGGTATTGGCGACTGCTCTGCCCTTTTAAGCATTTGATTATTTCTGTATTCTTATTGCATCACCCACTAATTTATTTTTTTGGTCTTTTCTTACTTCTCACTGGCTAGATTCTGCTATTTTATTTGGGAATTTATTTCTGCATCGTGCCATTCCATGTTGAGTCCAATTATCCTTCCTCTTCCTTTGTCTGTCTTCTAGTACTGCTAGTTTTGCATATATATATATATATATATATATATATATATATATATATATATATATATATATATATATATATATATATATATATATATATATATATATTTGAGCTGTAGTAGTAAAATAGAAGTGTATTTTAGAGCTAATATATTTTTTTTTTTGTGAAATGATTTTTTTGGGGGCAAATTTACTTACATAACACTCAAAACATTAGCATTTACATATTTAATATATATAATTCACTATTTATAAATATGACATTCTAAACATGAACATAAATAAAAAGTAACACCTCCCCATATGGACCCATCAATGCCCTCATTTGTGAGTTCTTGATAGTAGTGATACATTTGCCAAAACTTTTTAAGCCCACAATAGCAAATAAGTGAAGAAATTGCACAAGAGCTCATAGGTGAAGGCATCCTTAGGTCCATAAGGCGATGTCGACAGTCCCAATGACATGTCAGACGAGATTCAACAAGTGTTTGACAAGATCCGCTAACTACATTAACAAAGTGTGAGAATGTATAAATGATGAAATTTATGTGTTAAATATGTAAATATTAATAATTTGAGTGTTTTGTATGCAAATCCTCTTTTCTTATAAATTGTTGAGATATAGTAAAGATGGTGGTAACAATAACATTGATGAGCTGACACAACTATAAATAAGCCTCCATGAAAAATGGGGGAAAAGGTGTGGTGGAAGATAAGATCACAATTGAACAAAAAAAAATAAAAGAAAGTGGAAAAGAAAATAGGGAATTGAAAGTGATAAGGTAAGTAATCAATCAAGAAGAGACAAAGGGAATCAACTTTATCAACTAGAGCTAAAAGCAAAGATTTTTCTTAAAATGCGTTGGATCATAATAGCTTGGATACTGTACTACCATAAGGTGGTGAATGTTGGATTATTGCATAAGTGAGTAAAATCACATTTGATATTATTACTACTATGAACAAACATATATCTTATGGAACTACTTAGATTTTGTGTATATTTCTATTGTTGTGACTTTATTATAATCGCACTCTTAATATTTTTGTCCCAACACTTACTATATTGAGAAGTGTAAATCAAGAAGGATCATGGCTAGTCTGAATAAACCAATACTCTAGTTTATTTTTCACCCAAAAATTTGAGGTATAGCAAAATAGCTAACCAGTAATATTTAAACATTAACATTTTTTTCGACTATTCCATGTGGGATATACTCATGTGTTTTATTAAATCTCCCCCTAAAACTCCCCTTAAAAATGAAAGATTTTTATGATATTAAATTCTCACTCAACTGCGTAGTTAAAACATAAGAGACTAACTTTGGAATGTTGCTCAACTATAGTTGAAGGTATAATCACATGAATAACTATTTAATGTTCTTCTCTGAGATTCTTATTGGGGAATGTGGAATAAAAACTTGTTGGGAAATATGGAATGAACATGATTAAAGTTGAGCTTGATCGAATATTTAAATTCATTCTTAACAAAAAGTATAAACATAAAAGTAGGATCAGATGCTTAAAAATGTTAATTGATTTACCCCCATTATATGGCATTATTTGTTTTACACCATAACTTAATTCACATTAATAATGAAAATTTACATCCTAGTGCATTTGAAAAGAAAACAAAAATGAAATCAGAATATATGAAATCAGAATATATAACAAAAAACAAATCAAATATATGCATAATTAGTAATATTGTGTATATTCCTCATAAAAATTGCATGTCACTCAGCCACAGAAAATGTTATTACATATATTCTATGATTATCAGAATCATCTTCTTGCATAAATAGTAAAAATAAAATGAGATACATGTGGTTCGTAAGGAAAACCACAGTCCATCATCCCAATATTTTTTACCACTTGCATTTTCCAATGACCTCATTACCTATTGTTTAAATACAATCCTCATATTAGCATCAACATAGATGTGAATTGTGAAGAGATGTATACTAAGCTTCTCTTCCATGTAAAGAGCTTACAAAGGACCAATTCCACGTCGTGACCTCTGACCATTTCTTGAATTATTTGAGCCCCACCGGATAGCCTCTGCAACAGCGTGTTGGCGATTCACGGTAGTCTTATCAACAAGTATTCCATGGATGTTGGGTATATCATCTTCTTGTGAGTCTAAGAGAGGCTGACGATGGTTGGAGCTCCCGTCAACCACACTGCATGGTGATTCTTGAAGGTAGCATAGAGCTACAACTACATCTGCCATCACTGGACGAACTGAAGCATCCTCTTGGAGGCACATAGCGGTAACTGCCATTGCCTGGTTTAGGCCCCTTGATGGGAAGTTCTCTCCCAGAAGAGGATCCACTAACTCTGGATATCTCTTTTGATCCTTGAATATGGGTTGTGCCTGGTGTTTCAAGTAATTGCCAGAGAAATAATATTACTCTATAGGTAGTTATAAATTTGATACAATTCCAAAATCTTTAGGCAAGATATCTAGCATCTCAAATGAATTCTTTTTGTTAAAGAATATCTTTACAATAGTTCTATCATTTTTTGTTTGTATGTGTGTGTTGTTGTTGTTGCGTGTGTGTGGGTGTGTGTGTTGGGGGGAGGGGAGAAGTTTCTTAAGTTGACCAATGACTTTTGAGGTCCATCTTTTCCAAATAATATTGATATTTTTTTAGTTAAAAATATTGATATTTCACTATTCTCCATTATTTATCTTATGATATTTGAATCTAATTATTTTTTGGTTATAATTTTGTTGAGGTGGAAACCATGACCTTGGCAATGATTTTCAAAGCCCTTAACAAATGAACTGGTTTTCACCTTCGTCAATCTGATATTGCTTAACAACATCTATTTATTAGAAAATTGCATCTAATTATTACAAGAAATACATAAAGATCATATATAAAAACTATTTACCATGTGCTTCAATACAGCAATAGGATTAAAGAGAAAGGAAACTATATAGTGTGGGAATTCGAATAGGTGAATAATGATTAGAGATCATGTTATGCATATGAGGTGGAAGAAATGAATAAAAATCGTATAACAAATAATTATTTGATAAATTTTAAATTTTAAGTCAACTAAGAATAAAAACTAATTAAAATTAGTCAAAGGACTTAACAAATAAATGGAAGCCAAATCAAGAAGCTTAGGGCTTCTCATTGCTTGAATCTATAAATCATAATCATATTTTGAATAATGATGAAGTTTGTTAAATCATAATCATAAATAGCAACCAAAAAACCCTTAGAGGAATTCCCCTTTTTTCCATTAAACACCACAATATTTTGCTTTTGGTTGTAGCATGTTGTTGGATGGTGGTCCTACTTATGTGGGTGAAATCAATATGTTGTAGTTTTAGGCAAATGATATTACTTTAGGCAACATATTCTATTTTAAGAACTGTGAAACAACTTTAGTAAATTCAATGGAAGATACAATTGATTTAATGAGGATTTTATCATGATTGGCTTTGTTTAGAGTTACTTAATTTCATGAAAATGATAATGGACAATTACTTCTAAGATACCATATTTCAGTACATTGTTCCAAATGGTTGAAAAGCAATTTGTGAACCAAACATACCAAGGCAACTAGATTTTGCTCCTTAATCGGCCTCCTTGTGTCAATGACTCTTTTGCCTGTGATAAGCTCTAGGAGCACCACTCCAAAGCTATATACATCTGACTTAATAGTGAGTTGACCAGTCCTGGCATACTCTGGTGCACAATAACCATAGGTACCCATCACTCTCGATGATAAATTGGCCTTTTCATCAAGAGAACTGAGCTTAGCAAGGCCAAAATCTGAGAGCTTTGGGATGTAGTCCTCATTGAGTAAGATGTTTGATGATTTGAGATCACGGTATATTACAGGAGGAGTAGCTTTCTCATGCAAATACTCGAGACCTTTGGCTGCGCCGAATGCTATCTTCATTCTTGTGAACCAACTAAGGGGCGTTTGATTAGGTGATATCTCTGCAATAAAATTCAGCTCATAAATCATACAATTTGAATACAATTTTTGCAGCATTATTGATTATAGGTTAATACGTTTACCAAGCAAATGGTCTTCTAAAGAACCCAGAGCCATGTACTCATAAACCAAAAGCCTTTGCTCTCCATCAGCACAATATCCAATGAGGTTGACAAGGTGCTCGTGATGGAGCAGGCTGAGCATGAGGACCTCCACAAGGAACTCTCTGTTTCCTTGCACGCCATTCCTATCTAGCTGCTTAATAGCTACAACCTGTGTAAGAACCAATAGAATAATATGCTATGAATTCTGAGACACAAGTGAGTTAAGTCTATTAAGTTAGTTAGATCTTCTATGTAATGTTCAAGTTACAAGCATATATGCATTTTTTTATTCACGAACATCTTTAAGTTGCTAATTCTTAACAACATTCTAGTAATCAATCTTTATAACACTATTTTTAACCTAATGCAAATGCGCCTTCTAAATAATATTGAACCAAGTAGCCCCTTCATAATATCATGATAGATAGAATAAAAATGAAAAAATGTCTATGTACCTGGCCAGTTTTTTCAAGTCGGCCCTTATAAACTCTTCCAAATCCTCCTTCACCAATAAGACATTCTGGTCGAAAGTTTTTGGTAGCCGCAGCGAGCTCACGGAATGTGAATGTTTGTGCTGCAATGTTTCCATTTCCCGTGTCTCTTTTCTCTGCCACTGTTTTAGCTACAGCCCTCTGTTTTGCTACTCCTGCACTATGACAATTTATATTACCATGCTGAATCTATAAGCAGTGATTATACCACAAATTAAAGTTTAATCATGTTAAGTATTGTGTTTGTTCTAGACCTCGACTCAACCCGGAATTTATTCCATCAAAACCACTTGGTTTTAAAATAAAATAAGAAGGAATCAATCCCAGCTACTACAAATCAATCATGAGGCTAAAACCAGTATAGCACATTCGCAATTACTAGGGTGATTGGAGAGGATCCAAATGAGACCTACATAACACGGAACGAAGACACATTTAAACTATAAATTTAAGCCCTGTAGAATTTAATCACTCTAAACAGTTGCGATAGGTTTAATTGCAATAAGGAACTCATCATTTTACATCTGATGCAAGCAATTCTTTTGAATCACTCTCATGTCCATCCCAACATGAATCATGCTTTTTTTTTAATATTTGTAAATAAGCTTGAATAGCTAAATAGGACTATTTAATCTAACTTGATCAATTTAATTAGACTTTAATCCACCTCATCCTTGGCGCATCAACTCTATTGTGCAAGTCTTAAAGATGCATATATTCACGTTTAGTTAAAAAAAAAAATTAAATGAAAATTAACTCAAAGTAAACTTATCTTGAGCAAAATGTGATCAGGATATCTGATCCAATTTTTTTCTTCCTATATAAGTGTCACTTAGTTTCCAATCAAAATGCAGAAATTTGCTAGATTCGTGAACGATTTCATTTTAACACATAATATGCTTAAATAAAAACATGACCAAACATATTACAGCACCTTCAACCAAATATTTGATTTAAATTCAACTTCTTCTGAATTTCAATGCTTAAGAGAAAATTAGAATTGATCTTATACATATTATAAAAGGCCTTTTTGGTACCAATCTTCAAATATACTAAATTTTTTTTAATCTTCAAATATACTAATGTTCATTTAATTTTAAATCTGAAAAAGGAAGACAATTAGCATGCATTGGCCCTAGGGAAGGGGTAAGCAAAGCAGCTTACCTTGCTTGGAACGGGATTCGCTCTCCTGATGTGAAACCTGAACTAATCGAGCCCGTAATGGCACCCTCCTTGCATTATGCTTCTTTGATTTCTTCCTTCCGTCGAATGAAAAACAAGAAAAGAAGCTCATCTCTTGATCACAAGCTTTTCCAAATAATCACTCGAATAACTAATCCCTAAATCTACAAGAAAAGATCAACTCAATTCAATGTTCTCTTCCAAAATCGAATAAAAAGGGGGTTTTAGCCGCAAACTGCCACGCAAATCTCTGAAAGAACAAAATCTGTTAGGGCACAAAAATAAAATACAGTAAGGGGGTTTGACGCTGTGGGGTGGGAATTGTAGGAAGTTAAAAAGAAAGAGAAAGAATAAGACTTGGGCGACAAATGAAAGGAAGAGAGACATTGGATTGTTTTGATTACTGGTAATTTCTCCAAAGAAGAGGAAGAATATTTGAGGAAATGAGGTGAGCGGAGGAACAGAATTAGCGGGTTTTCCGTTAGGGAAGAAGTTGGTATTGAGCTGTGAAATTGTTCCGTCGGATCTCCTTTAGCTGTTTGAATTTTTAATCTAACGGTAAAAAGGTTGATATTCATACCAAACATTTTGAATGAATACAATATGAATTAATTATATATCATATTCAACATAAAATATATTTAATAATTTATAAATTATTATAAATATATATTTTTTAAAACATCCTGACATAATTTTGTTCTAATCTACCAACTGATTACGTTTTTTCTCATATTTGCGAGGACTGCAAATGAAAGAGAAGAATGCAAGCGTGTTAAGATCATTTATCTATTTTTATTAATTTGGAGTCTAATTTGTATATGAATTGATTTAAAAATTTATTATTTTTTTTTATGAAGCTAAGAGTCATAATTAAACTTTGATTTAATATAATTAATTATATATTTGATATTAATAGTTTAAATATATGATCTAATTATAAGATATAACTAAATTAATTTTGATGTCTCTAAAAATTTCACTCAATTAACATGGATTTTGATGTAATATTCAAATTAGAAATTTTTAGAATTAAATTCAAAATCATCCCAATTTCTATTTCAACAAAATTATGGTCGAACTGAAAGTCTCGATAACATAAATGTATCATTTGAGTCCAATAGAACCCAATCAAGTCTTGAAGTACACTTGAAAACTTCTAAACATTGTTTCAAATAACAAAGTTTTAATGAGACGAATCTAATGAGCGAAAGATCACTTGATCTTGACATTATTAATGTCACGCCCCAAAATCTAATTATAAAAACATAAATAACTGGATTTACAAAATAATATGTCCTTAAACAAAAAACATACATATAGTCTAGAGTTCAAACTTATCAACCCTACTTATTGGGGATTTATCCTTTACTGAAATGACATTGAAACAACATATATTATTAGCATGAGCAAACCACTTGTTTAGTAGGCTACCCAAAATATAGAAAAGAATTCAATATTCATAATAAAGTAAATTGTGTAAGAAATAAACAAGAGGTTTTATAGTTCAAATAAAGTGATATGGCAATTATACAATATTTTATCGGTAATGTGATTACAACTGTACATTTAATTATTAACAGTGATTACATATCAATAGCATGAATTTATCAACAACAACAACATAATTATTTTTTGAACTTCTACATGGAAATAATATGAATTTCATGTAAAATCGAACATAAAGTCATAATAAAATGCACTACATATATGCAGATTATACATAACATGATTCAAATGCACATGTTCTAAAGCCTCGTTATATCTCCAATTTCACTTACACCTTCATTTGATCATTTCACATCTTTGTAGGACAAATAGAGAATTTCATATAGGCTGACTCCCCTTAGAGCTCTATTTCCATTTACACATTCACTTATTCATCTCACATCTGTTCAAGATAAATGGAGGAAGTACAATATGCATATGCCCTTATAATTCCACTTATATTGTACAAAACATGAAACATCTGCCACTTGTATCACTTCATTTCTCCAACATATGAACCTGGCATGTCCATTTCATCACATGTACATGGAAAAATCAATATTTTTAACATATATGAATGACATTTAGCATAAGGCTTGAATACATGAAAGTAGCACATATATCACTGTTTCAATCGTATGTGTCGGGTAAACATATACAAGTGGCAGATGTTTATAATAATTCAAAAAATCATTCGTGGGGAACATTTATAGTATTATTTTAAAGTATTTATTTTATTTTAATAACTTTTAGAAATAATAGCATTTTTACAAAAAAATCTTAAATAGAGTATAAAAACCCTAATGCTATTTTGCTCCTAAAAAAATGTTTATTGGAACTTCTAATAAATAAAGATCTCAGCATCATAGCAATACCCTTCAACGCCACAACATTCCCAAGTGCTTTCTCACATATAGAGAACGCAATGCCGTCATTATAGTGATGCAACACCCCCAAGGAGATAATTATTTTAACCATCAAATAGAGAACTTAGCGTTATGGCACCACATCACCTCACTAATAATGTCGTGGTGCCTCTATATAGTATTTTACACTTATTATTCCTTACTCTTCAATTTCAACCCAAACCCATTTTAACAAAAAATTAAACTTAGGAACACATTTAAACTCACAAAAATAATCAAGTATTTAATAGTCTTAAAATTCTTAATAAAAATGATTCGGGTAAATATATGTGATCTAGTTATTGCAAGAGCAATTATTATATTTAAGACACTTAAATGATGTATAAATAATTAATAATCATGATTAATGATCAAGGGGATGAAAAGCATATTCTCCTATTGTTCCAATTAGAAAGATAAATCATAGTTTCATTTCCATAATTAAATATAAAGGATATTCAGCTCACTGTGAAAGCAAATCTAGTATCGTTCTATCTTTTTAATATGAAGTTGAATATAAAATATGGATCAGGCAAAGTCTGCTTTCACAGATTTTTCCCCTACCTTAGAAAGGAAATTAAGGTAGGGTTTATTTTATTAAGTGTTTAGACTTCCTATAGGGGTAAGCCCCTATAGTTACATACATCTCCTAAGATAATGCTCTCGATTTAAATGAAGATTAAATAATTTTAAAATATATAAAATTAAAGAAATATTTGGGAAAATTAAATTTCTATACACATGCTTTAGATTATAAACTATAACACTGAGATTATGATTTGATTTAAATTAGAAGAAAGAATGTGAAAAGAGAAGAGTGTATATAATTTGAACTTACTTCCTAAAGTGAGCTGCCAGCTAACAATCCTAATCACAACAATCGCCAATGAATGCAAGATTTTAAGGAGGGCCTATCCTAGGAATCAAGGAATGATTATAGAAATTTGAATCAAATGCAATATAATATGCTTATAAAAATAGAAAATCTACACGTATGCCTATGATGCAAAATAATATAAATGAACTGACTTTATTAATATAAAATTTACAGAATACAACCCAGTGTCGGCAATAAAGTAAAGGTGGCCAGGTCCCACCGATAACAAACCTAGATTTTAATCCTATAAGAACATCTAGAATCAAATACAACTACTTTTGGTCTTCAAACAAAAAGTCTTCTATTGAATTCAAAAAGGAACATCCTCTTGAGAGAGGATATTACTTTTTGGATTCCCACCTCTATATGTATAAGCAATTGTCTTTGATTCTTTTACAACTCACAACACTGTATAACTCGATCTATATATAATAATCCACAAAATTGAAATATATAGATCATATTTTACATTTATATCATCTCCTGGTAACATTCTACTTTGCAGGAAAGTAAATGCAGTTACAAGTGCATTGTGACCAGTTATATATACTTATGTAGGAAAGTAAAGTAAACTAAAGACACGGACGTCACTTATTCACTCCGCTCTCTGGTGCACTGAAAGAATAGTAAATATACATGCTATGATTTTCAAAAAGGTAAGAAAATACACCTAGGTGCCTTCTATGAAAGGCACTCTCAATCAAACCACTTCAATCCACCAGCCTAGCCTAGACTAAAGTTGGTTGTCCTACCAAACCATTTAAGTGTGTGAAAAATGTAGTGTAGTTTTAATATGTCCTATAGGGATGTATATTTGAATTGCATGTATTATTAAGGTTTTTTTATTAATGGCCAAAGGAAAATTTAATTAAAGTTTAAATCATGTGTATTTGACTTTTAAATTATTCCAATTTTTAAAGTTAGAGTTATGGATTTAATTTTAAAGAACTTTTAGAATGATAACTCCATAAGTGCAAGGAGTTATCAATTTATAAGACCTAAGGCCTTCAAAATGAACACCCATCCTCTAAGTAAGACATATGAACGTATGAGAGCCTCTAAAATTTATTAAAGAGAGAGAAAGGGACCATATGAATATAAATACAACATACTTTCCAAAAGGAGTTGAGTATGCCACATAAGGGCAGTGTGTTATTAATTGTTTAAAGATCCTCCAAATTTAATATGTTAGTACCATCCTAAAAGGAACCATGCACAACACCATAAGAGATCTTTTGGTTGTTTAGGTGTATTTAAAGGTCATTAAATCAAAATGCCTAAAGCGGCCTCCAAAAGGAATCAAGCTTTAGGCATAAAGAATCTTAACTCATTTAATCCAAATTAATTATGAAATTTAATTGATTAAAATAAATTTTAATCAATCAAATTATCAAACTAATGTTTTTTCAAAGAATTATAATTTAATTTAAATTTTTATGAATTTTATTGTAATATTAAAATTTTTAATTATCTATTAAATTTTTTATTGAATTTAATTATTTATTAATAATTTGTTAATGAATTAAAAAGAAAACTTATTCAAAATTTTATTTAAACTTAAATTATTAATATTTGATTTTTGTTTAATTTTGTTTGAATTTAAATATATTTTTGAATTGTATTTCTTATATTTAATGAATTTTTAATGAAATTATTTAATTAAAGATTTAGAAATTAGAATTTAATTGAAAAATTATTTAAAAAATGAATTTGTAAATTTCTTAAATTATTTTATTTTATATTTTTAAATTTTATTTGAATTTCAATGAATTTATTTGGTTAATAATTAATTAAATGTAATGTAAATTAATAATTATATTTAAATGAGATTTATTTTGGATTGGAATATTTAATAATTTTATGATTGATTTGAAATTAATTGAAGTTGATTTTTTATTTTTAGAGATTTTTTTATTTGATTTATTAGATCTATTTTAATGTGAACCCTTAATGAAGGGTTAAATTAATTTAATAGTTGTTTGAGATTAATTAATATCCAAATGGGGTATATTAGATCATAAGGTACATGACATTAGTTTTTTATGTTTATGTATCATCACAAAAGGGACATGTGTAGTTGTTCAAGGATTGATTTAAGTAAGCTAAGACAAGATCCTTAATTATTGTGCTTAGTATCATTAGGTTATAGGCTTAAATCATTGTTTACTAACCATTGAAACACTAATTACAATCACATCATTGCAATCAATAACAAGATAAGGTGTCCTAAAATTCTATGGGATTATTCATAGTGAATTATTAGGGTTATAGATCACATAGTGATATATGAACTTAATAATTAACTATGAAGATATGGCTATATATATACCAATATTCTAATACAAGTAAATTTTGTCAAATCAAGCATAATTATAACTCAAATCTATTTTCCAATGAAAGAGAGCATTCACTGATACCATAGAACTCTAACATGCTTTGATTAGTGTTGAATTCAACTAGTTATGAATTTGTAAATATCTAGGTCAAATCATGACCAAGATTCTTATAAATTAATAATCTAATTTAGATTGCATCAAAAGACTTTGGAAAAACTAAGGAAGATAAGAGATAGATCCTAAAATATCTTTGACCTTTTCCAAAAATAGGGTGGTGTCTACGCCCCCTTAACAAAGGTTCTTTCTAGTAAGAATGTTCTTAGCCTTCCATACCATGCTCTAGGTACTTTCTTCAGTCCATATAATGCCATTTTTAATTTGAGCATATGATCAAGGAATTATGAATTTTTAAGCCTAGGAGTTATTCAAAATACACATCTTCTTTTATCACCCCATTTAGAAAGGTGCTCTTAATGTCCATTTGGTATAATTTGAATCCCTTAAAATAAGCAAAAGCTGGTAGCATCCTAATGGCTTCTAATCTAACTACAGGGCAAAATATCTCTTCAAAGTTATTCCCTTCTATTTGTTTATACCCCTTCACCACCAATATTGCCTTATTCTTCAACACTACACCAAAATCATTTATTTTATTTTTTAAAATCCATTTTATTTCAACCACACTCTTGTCCTTAAGTCTTTCAACTAGCTCCCAAACATTATTCCTTATAAATTTATTTAACTCTTCTTGTATGGATAGGATCAAAAATTCATTAGATAGGGCATGATTTTTATTGGTGGGTTCAATCATTGAAATAAAGGTAGAATGGTTTACTTCTTTTTTAAGTCTATGCCTAGTTCTAACACCTTCAGACGGGTCTCCTAAGATTAGTTATTTAGGACGAGTTCAAAAATATCTCCATTCTCTAGAAAAGTTATTTTTAGGTTCTATTTGTTCCTCCAAATTTGAAGATTCTAATCCTTTATTAATTTCTATAACCTCTTCTTCCTCTACCCTAGACCATCCATAATTATCAGATTCATAAAATACAACATGTATGCCCCTCCTCTATTACCAATGTTCTTTTGTTAAAAACTCTATATGATTTCCCAACATTTGAGTAACCTAGGAACACTCCCTCATCAATTTGGGGTTAAATTTTCCTAGTAGAGATTTTTCATTATTCAAATTGAACACTTTACATCTAAAGATATGAAGGTGATAGAGGTTAGGTGTCCTACCCTTAAGAATTTCATAAGTTTTCTTATTTATCTTGGATCTAACATTTACCATATTTAGAACACAACAGGCTATATTCACCATTTCTGCCCAAAAATGTTTAGAAAGTGAGTATTCAACTAACATGTCTCTAACAGCTTCTATTAGGGTCATATTCTTTCTTTCAACAACCCCATTCTGCTGAGGGGTTCTAGGCACTAAAAAATTATGATTTATTCCTTGCTCCTAACAGTAAGATTCAAATTTCTCATTCTCAAATTCTCTACCATGATTACTATGAATGGTTAAAATTTCATAACCTAGTTTCCTCTGAATCCAAGTGAAAAAAGACCTAAACTCCTCGAATGATTCACATTTATAAGATAAGAATCTAACACATGTAAACCTCAAATAATTATCAATAATCACATAACCAATAACTTTCTCTTATAGGCTTGCAATGCTGACAGGTCCAAAGAGATCCATGTGTAGGACTTCTAAGGGTTTGCTAATATTGATGTATTTGATTGAGTGGAAGGAGGATTTGACTTGTTTCCCTAATTCACAAGCATCAAACAGGTGATTCTTTGTGAACTCTAGTTTGGGAATTCCTCTCACTAAGTCTTTTTTAGTTATTTTCCTAAGGATTTTCAAGCTTACATGACACAATCTCATGTCATAATAAAGATTTATCAGCAATAATTTTGAGGGAAAAGAAGCAGCAGGTTCAACACAGTTTAAATCAATCATGTAAATATTATTAATTCTTTTTCCTTGCAACACAGTGTTTTTATTTAAGCTAATCATGCTGCTAGTAGAAAAAAAATTTAATACTAAATCTTTAATCATAAAGTTGGCTTATGCTAAACAAGTTATGTTTCAAGTCATTTACTAGTAAAATATTCTCAAGGATGAAATTTTTGGAGTTGCCAAATATATCTAATCCAACCACTCTCCTGATGCTGTTATCTCTAAGTGTTACCTTGCCTCCTGCCCTAGCCTTTAGTGAAATGAATTGATCTACATCTCCAGTCATATTCCTTGAACATCCATTGTCCAAGTACAACATGCTCTCACAAGGCCTTCTGTGAGAGCATTCTTACAAATTCATTAGATGTTAAATTTGAGAATCGAAATAAATTTGGGTCCCATCTTATGGAAAGAAGAATAAAATGCATGTATCATATGCTGTGAATTTTGAAGGTTTGGTCTCCAAACCAAATATGTTTTACGGTGAATTTACATTGTGGAAAATATATCTTAGTATGTCACAAGAAAAATATCTAACACTAAAAAAAGGATTTACTAATCTATTTGGGTTATGGTGCCTTTTCCTAGGTCTGAATGATGTATGTTGATATGATGGATTATAAAAATCTTCAAGTGAAGGTGATTTTTTATTTTTTCTGAAAGCATTTACTTTGATTTGTAAAAATTTATTTGCACTTTTAAGAATTGAATTTTCAATTTTTAATTCATGCTCTCTATTGTCTATTTCAGATGCAAGAGTTTTTAATCTCTTGTATGCATTTTCTAATTCAACATGTGATATTGTCAAGGAATCATACATTTCAATTAATTTATAATGCTTCTTATTTAAAATGTCAAATTCTTCTAATAAAGCCATGTGATTACTATCCATAGTGGAATGATATTTTCTTAAGCAGTCATTCTCTTTTATAGAATTGAAAAATTAGATTTAAAATGAGCATAAGATTTTTTAAGCTTCTTATATGCAGTATGAATTTTTTTAGAAACTTCAAATAATTGATCATAAGTAAGCTAACATACCTCTTCTTGATCAGAGTGTTCAAGATGATCATCTTCCATTATGCATAGGTTGGTTACCTCCTTTTTTGCTTTAGTTTCAAAAGAGTATGATGCTGAATTTGTCGAGAAAGCTTTTTGAGTCCTTTGCTTTCCATTTTTGAGTTTAGCTTTTTCTTCACCCTTCTCCTTGCTTGGGTGTGCTTTAAGAGTTGGGCAATTATACTTTAGGTGCCCTAGCTTCATGCATTCAAAACACATGACATCATAAGAAATTTTAGAACTTTTACCATTCTTACCTTTATTCCCTTGATGATGACATTTTAGCTTTTTTTCTAAAATGCTCTTAAATTGTCTAGTTAATAGGGCAACATCATTATCATCTTATCTTGAAGAGTCACTATCAGAATCATTAGCCTTTAAGGCTACAGTTTTCTCTTTTCTCCTTTCACATACATCATGCTACCTTTGACTCACTCTTTGCTCGTAGGAAATGAGTGATCCAAGTAAATTATCTATGGAATAACATTTAGATCTTAAGATTCACTAATGGCAATTATTTTTGCATCATATGAAGATAATAAACAAAGAAGAATTTTGTTAACATTTTTATAATTTGTAAGTTCTCTTCTTAAGGCATGAAGGGAATTAACAATATATGTAATCATTATATACATTTTAGAAATATATTTGCTATGTTTCATACAAAAAAGTTAATAATCATGAAGAAGAATGTATCCTAGATTATTTTACTTCCTTTGTTCCTTCATATGTAATGCAGAGTTTATCCCAAATCTCTTTACTAGTTTAACAAGTAAAAAGACACATATAATCCTAAGATTTTAAAGCATAGAAAAAATAGTTCAATCATTTAACATTTAGTTAGTCTAAATCTCTATTATCAATAGTTCATTCAAAAAAAGGTATTTATATTTTAACACCATTTATTAAATGAAAAGGTGCAGAATAACCACCATGTATTAGCATTCACATGTGATAATCAATTGATTGTAAAAAGGTAGACATGCGAGTTTTCCAAAAATCAAAAGGAATGTTATCAAATATAGGTGGTTTAGTAACTGAGTATCCTTCCACAGTGTTACGGTTACCAAAGTTAGCCATAAATCTTTTTTCATATGTTTTCTAAAACTTAATTCAATAATCACACTCTAATATCACTTGAAAGTTTGTGAGGAATATAAAACCTTTATTAACTAGCCCGAGGCTAACTAAGAGAGAAGGGGGTGAATTGGTTATTTAAAAATTTCTTAACAGAAAAAGGAAATGTTTTTTAAACCTTTTTGAATATTTTAAAGTAAATAATTTATACGGAAGAAATAGTAATTTTGCAATAACAAAAATCAAAGATTTTGATCATAGAACAAACTAAAAAATAATGCAAAAAAGTAAATAGAAAGAACACACCAGATTTATATTGGTTTGGTGAACTTGACCTATGTCCACTCCCAAGAAACCTCATTTCCAAGTATTGCACTAAAAATAATTTCTCTCCTTTTGCCCACACAGCAAAGTGGATAAGCCCTTATAAAATATTTCCACTGACTCGGTGATACAGAGAGTCTTGAATCCTTTTACTCCGTCATGGAGTAGACAGAGAACCTTGGAATCTATTTACTTCCTTAAGGAATAGGCGAAGAACCTTGGAATATTTTTACTCCCTCCTGGAGTAGGCAAAGAACCTTGGAATCCATTTTCATTATCTTGGTGAAGGCAGAGATCCTTGATATGATGCTTATGAAGATCTCCCTTTGAGCCACCAAGGAACCAGAAAAGTAACTTGAAGAAGATAGTGGAAACCTTGCTTAGAGCAACCTTTATGAATCCCTCACAACTTCCCATGACAGGAATTTCTCTCCCCCAATCCCTCTCTCTTTCATCTCTAACCTCTCTCTCAGATCAACTCCATAGTAATAGATCATCTCAAGGGACAATAAAAAAGCTTAAATAGATAGCCTCAAAAGAATCTAATTTTCAACTTTCCATCAAAGATCATCCAATACGTTCTATAGATTATCTTGTATGATTAGTACAAAGTAATGCTTTCAACCAATACGATCAGCCTTGCCCTGTATGATCAATTCAAGTATTTGTATAGATTTTCCAATACAATTTTGTGATCATTTAGGATGATTTGTTCAAGATATTGTATTAATCATCCAGTCTAACATGGGATGATGGGTGATGATCAACATATTGTCTCATAAATCTCTCTGGACATTCAATATAATCTCTTGTATGATTATAATAAAATTATGGTTTTTGTCTTCAATGATAGGGGATTATCCCATGAAATATAATAGATTATCCAACACGAACTAAGAATATCATCATATATAATTTGATCGAATAATCTAACTATAATTAGTCTTTTAATCACAAGATTAATTTAGGCATAATTATCATAAATTATCTAGGATGATGCATATAATCCCTTACAATTATAACAAAATTTAAAATTTAAAATATTACATAAATTATGATTGGCGGTTGTTTTTCACAATGTGAACTGATCATCCTGTATGATATGGATCAAATAATATGATTAGTTTAATCACTCATAATTAACAGGGATACCCTAAATAAGGTTTTCTATTTTTTAACTGATTGTCCAATATGATTGAAATCAGCCTGTACAATTAAGTCAAAAACCAAAATTTCTTTTACTCACCAAAACACTCCCCCTAAGTATATGTGTCCAAGGTTACTTATCTTTGGATCCACCAGATACATGACTAGACTCAAGAAAGGTAAAAGTACATTGAAATTTTGATTATAGATAGATTAAACCATGATCTACCCGATCTTGAGTTGATTTCATTGTAAGTGAACTTGTGGACCTAAAAGGTTAGTGAGTAGGACAAGAAAAATAGATATGCAAGAATAACAGTAGTAAAGAAACAATAATATTTGTTATCATCAACATTATTATACATGGGCCCAGATTTTCAACACCTTAGAAATCACATGTGTAAATAAAATATACTCATTAGGACCCATGTGGGTATATACTCTTACATGTGTACTTTCATATTCATATGTATACATATTATATTGCATGTGTGAGGGCATTTTAAAATATTTTGTGATGATCAACTATGTGAATAACCATCATTTGGGTGTGCACAATGCTCTATAAAAAAGCTGGTGAATGCCTTCTTTTCTCTTGCATGGATATTATAGATCTAGTGGCGTGGAATCATGGTGCACTGTATCTCGTTTAGGGATTTGTAAATGCCTTTTCAGCATACATGGATGCTACGAATCTAGTGGCATGGCGTTATAAGTGTAAATTGCTTGCAGCTTTAGGTAGGTATGCTATCATACACGAATGAACCTCCTACTATTGTTTGTAGATATTAATATCTAATATAGTTTTGTTGACAAATATGTTTGCATCAATGCCATTTTAGCCCAGATCGAGTTGATTCAAGCTTGATTAGGCTTAATCATGCTCAATCTATTCAATTAAACATTGTCAAAGCAAAATTAAATTAAATTGGACCCAAATTTCATCAAATTAAATTCATATTAAATTAAATTAAATCAAATCAATCAATTCAACCCACAATTGATTCAAATCAAACCCAATTAGGCCTCATTAAGCCTCAGCGAGCCAAATTTGACATAATATAATGGTGATTTGAGTCTAATTTTTCAAAATCAATTCAATCAAACCTATACTGACCTAAATTGGTTTGGATCGAGTCTTATTTGGGCTCAATTATAACCCTAATTGATCAAATTAGGCTAAATTGACTTCCTATACCTGAAATTGGAATCTAGGGCTTATATTTCACTTAAAGTTCCACTCAATTTTATGTCAAATCCATCAAAAAATCCACTCAAGTGGTAAATCCTTTGTTTCGTATAATGAGGGAGCGGGAGCAGGAGCGGGTATTTTTGGTGACACGCCCGCTGATTGCATGTGCCTCTATAAGAATGAAAGGGAGAGGGGGAGCCATTTTGCTCCCTGTATTTGTCCATCCCGATTTCAAAAGAACAAAGAGAGAGAGAGAGAGAGAAAGAGTGAGACAAAAGTGGCAGAAGAAAGGGTTTGGCGCATTCGGCCAATCCAGATCCTCTAACATGTTCAAGATTCCCATCTCTCTTAGCCGTCGAGTCCTCCAGGTCTGATTTCCTTGGTGGCCAAATCCCTCCCTTCTTGTAAGTTTTTTTTCTTGGAGCTAATGCTAAGTAAAGAGAGGATCTTTTCTTCTATTGTTAAAGATGTTTCCTACTGTGGTTTCCTTTTCTTCTTCAACAAAGAAGGAGAGCCTCCTTCTCGCTGTTGTTGGTGCTTTACTCTTCCAAAACCCTAGACCAAGGAGTGTTAAAATATTTCCCTAATGTATCTAATAAAAGGTAAGAATACTCTATTTCCTTCCAAATCAATTCCGACAACTTCTTGCCAACGAAATCCACTTTCGGGAAGACTCACAAAGCAAGGAAAGTGTTGCAAATTGAAGTCTATGAACTATGTTTTGATGATTGGCAAACACTCTTACTTAACTTGGACTGTCTTTTACTACTGACTTTTCAGGAATCAAAGATTGGACGGAAAAACGGAGCCAGCTCAAGATGGGGTAGATTAGGGTTGAGTTAGTCTGTAATTTATTTTTCCCCTCTTGAGTCAATTGTAATCTTTGGTGTGACTAATGCTAAGTAACCCTACACACACATACTTGAGAGACTTAGAATTTCTGTTTTTACTCAAATCGGCCAGGACAATATTTTACATCGTCCTGGACGATCGGGCTTAAAACAGAAAATCTAATCAGGGGTTCTTAATTAAGGCAGCCGTCATTAGCCAATCGTCCAGGACGATACGTGTATCGGCCAGGACGATAAGCTCAAAATAGAAAGAAATTATCGCCATAAATAATTAAGGTATTCTGTAATTTTTGGTAATCGGTCAGGACGATCTTGGATCGGCCTGGATGATATTCACAATTATGCCTTAATTAATCAGACAAATCAAGGAAGTAATTAAGGATGATTGATACGATCATATCATCCTGGACGATCGCAGGATTGGCCAGGATGACCTATTCAAAAACCTTAGTTACTTCTGGATGATAAATATCGGCCAGCACATATTCAGGGCGATGTGCTGGACGATCGGGATCGGACAGCTTAAATTCAGGGCGATGCTCTGGATGATTTTCCTCTGATTTGAACTGATCGGCCAGGACGATCGTGAGATCGTCCTGGATGATCAAGCTAATTTTCAATCGTCCAGTTTGCATTCAGGGCGATGCTCTGGCTGATCTTCTGAGATTTGTACTGATCGGCTAGGACGATTTCCATATCATCCTGGATGATATAGTCGACAACTTGCAATTAATGAGCTCCTTTGAAGCTCTTCTATTTAAGAGCTCTTGTTTAACGTTTTTGAACTTCTTTTGCTGCTGCCTTAACCTGAGAAGACCTTGAGGAGAGAGAGAGAGAGAGAGAGAGAGAGAGAGAGAGGATCTTGTGAGGGGGAGCTTGTGAGGGGATTCACAAGGGTTGCTTCAAGGATCGCTCTGTTTCTTCTTCATCTAGAGTTTCTCATCTGTGGAAGGGTTGGTAGAGGTAAGGATTCAGCAACTGATAGTGGTTCTCTGCCAGCTTCAGGAGGAAGCAAAAGGAGATAGGTTCTCTGCCTTGTCGGGGTGGCAAAAAGAGGTTCTTTGTAAAGGCTTCTTCGCCTAGCTGTGGGGGCTAAAGGAGAGTCACGATGTAGTGCAATACTCGGAGGGCGCCTCCGGGGAGTGGACGTAGGTCGAGTTGACCGAACCACTATAAATTTATGTGTTCTTATTTCTTGCTTCCGCACTTTAATTTCCGCACTTATTTTTCTTGTGGTGTGATTTTGGTTTATGTGATTTTACTTCTTTGTGAAAAGAATTTTTAAAATACCAATTCACCCTCCCCCCTCTTAGTTAGCTTGGGCCAGTTCTATAGGGCTTAACATCCCTAACAAACTTTCAAAAAGTAGTTTGGAGCCTTTGGAGCAGCTTGGACAACTCTTGGAGCTTGTATAACATCTTGGAAAACAACTTGGAAAGCACTTCGAGCTTGGACAACAACTTGGAGTGCTTGGGTAGTCCGGGTGAGGTAAAATTCTTAGCTAATTAGAGCCTTTGATGTGCCCCAAGCCCTAGGCCCTTTAGAAAATTTAATTTTTTTGCTTCCCCAAAACCTATATTTGATGTCCTCTTCATAAAATAATGAACATTTGGTGAATTTCACTTGTTTACTCTCTTGTGAGAGTTAAAGGGACATTTTGATACACGTAAGGTGGTTGGACATGTATATGTTGACCTCCAAATGCATGTAGAAGAATTCATATTGTGTCCACACCATCGGTTATGATGAACATAGGATTCATTATCATCATACTCAAATTTGATGGTTGTGTATTTAAATAAGTAGATCACATGTTTATTTAGGATTTAAGTTATGTCAAAATTAACCTAGAGGAAATTATGGGCCTCTTGCTAGTCTCTCCACTATTCAAATTTATAATTTTTTATAAATATGTTCAATATAGTTATATATATTTATAATTAATGATATTCTCTAAACCTTTAAGGGTAAGCCAAGCGTCATTTGAAAAGTATGTATATGTTATTAGACCTAATGCAATTGTCCTAAGGCTAACCAATAGGAGGGTTTTGCACCCACAGCAAGGCGGAGAAGCCTTTATAATTACTCTCTCTTCCACCAATCCCCGATGCAGTAGAGTACTGTCTTCCTTTCACTACCTTCAAGTGTCGACAGAGTACCATCATCCTTTTATACTCTCTAAGTGTCAGTAGAGAATCAGTGTCCTTTCATACTCTACAAGTGTCTGTAGAGAACCGACATCCTTTCACACTATCCAAGTGTTGGCAAGAAACCGTCGTCATTTAACACCCTCCAGGTGTCAGCAGAGAACCAGATCTTCCTCAAAGTTCTTCTCTCGAGCGTCTTCAAAGAAGTAAGGATGAGATTTGCACACTTACAAAGAGATTCTCACCTTTGAGTAACCTTATGAACTCTTCACACTCTCCACTTGCAAGAACTCTCTCTCAAACACTCTCCCAAATCACTCTTGCACTTGATCTCAAAGAAAAGATGAAGAAGGATTTTGTCCATAGTTAGTTTATAGGACTATATATGAAAGGAATGAAAAATCATCTAGAAAATTGAAACTTTCAATTTTGAACGTCTATAATGGTACAGTACGATCGATGATCGTGCGTACAAATAGTATAAACTTTTCTCATATGATCCATTATAAATTGATTTCATACTCTAATTTACCAAAGTACGAACTGATATCGTACAGTATAATCAGTTTAATTTTGAACATATTCGTCTCGTACGATTCAGTACAAAATAGTTTTGTACTTTGAATAATGTACTGTACAAAATCTAAATTGTATAGTACGATCTATTCTAATCAAACCATGTTTCATTTGGTACAAAAATGTCTTCAAACATTTTGTACTCTGGAATTCGTATGTACGATCCTATGATTGTACAATACAAACAATTCAAAAAAATTTACTTGTTCATATAGACGAAAAGATATGCAACTATTTTGTACTCAAGACGTTGTTTGAATGAACCTAAGATCGTACAATATGAATAGCTCAGAAAAAATCATAAGTTCATCTGGACAAACTTGTACGTAACTATTTCATACTCTGGAAGGCATACGTATTAAGCTAACTTTGTACAGTATGAAAAAGACTTTAAAAATTTTCCTAACATGGTTTTATTAACAACTTTCTGGAGGAACGCTCAAGCCAAATCATCCCATATTATCCAAAATCATGCAGTATGATTAGTTTCAAAATTTTATAAATTTATACACTCCCCTAGTGTGTGTGTGCATGGTTACCCAATTACAATCACACTCTCTCAAACTCAAGAAAAGAATAAAAAGTACAGACTCCAAAACTAATAAACCCTAATCTAATTTGACTTGAAGTTTTCAGCAGTCTGAAGTATGATTTCTCTAAAACTTTAGTACACACAAATAACAGAATAAATATTTGCAATATATGTTAGGAGAAATAGTAGACAATATAAAAATATTTTGAAATCATAAAAAACACACATGATATGAAAGCATAGTTTTGAAAACAATGTTACAACAATCTCCTCCTATTTTATGATGAAAAAATAATTATTATTTGAGTTAACATTCAAAATAATTATTCTCCTTAGCTCCCCCTAAATGAATGATCAATTAAATAATAAGGGGTTCCCATGAAGATCAAAAATAATAAACCTAAATCCTATAAAAAAGAAACCAAATCAAAAACAACTTGAATAAAAATACAAACACGAGTACAAATGAACATTCAAACAAACATTCACACGTACACTCAAAATATGCATGCATACACATATACGCACAAGCATTCATAATACACATACATCAATCATCAAATAATATTCTGACTCCCCCTTTTGACAACAACAAAAAAGAAAGTACACCTTGAAGAAAAGGTTTCTATAGATAAACCAAAAGAGTTAAAGGAGAAAGGGATATTAAACCAATTGAAAATATAATATTAACTTCGTAAGATGAAAAAGAAAATTTTTAAAATTTTAAATCAAAGAACAACTAAGAAAAAGGAAAGTCAATCAGAGTCATTGCTCATTCTAAACAAATTAAATAAAAATGATTATTGCAAAAATGACAAAATGAAGATTAGTTAACTTCAAATTCAATAAAAAATATGATTGTTAATTATAAGATTTGAATTAGAGATTGAATGATAGTGGAAAGATCACAATAACTTTTTTTTTTTTTCAACTTGATAACATTGCGCATCTTTTCAAATATTTGTGGCATACTTTGTGCATCTTTTCTATTTAGGCTAATTTTGTGTCTTTGTTCTTTGCGATCCATTGCACATCTTTTCTATTTGTACACACTTTGTGCTTTTTCTTCTCTGGGTCTTTCCAATATCAGTAATCTAAGAAGCAAACTTTACTAATAAAAAATAAACATATTGAAAAATAAATAAAAAATAATAAGACTTCAATCTTGTAGCAATTATAACTTAGATATGTTTTTCTAAAAGAACATGAAATTGATCTCCTTATCTAAGTCTGGTTATAATTTTAATTTAAAATTTTTGAAAGATTAAATTTTGCATGAAAGTTAATTTGTACAGCAAAATAATTTATAACCCATTTCAACGATCAATTTCAAAAGTTTTCTTTTTCATTAAAAACACAAACATTTCAAGAAATACAATTCTATACAAGTTTGACATTCCATTAATATCAAGATGACATACAACCATATATCTCAAAATATATCATCTCAACATAACATCTCATATCACATCATTAAGACAACATCATCATAATATATGAAAATATTAAACTCAAGAAGCAACTTCACAATTGAAAATACAAAAACTCATAAGCAACAATAGGATAGAAGTACATCTAAAAATTTGAAGGGCCCTGGTCTGGAGGAGGTGGTGGATTGAATATTAAAAATAACTACTAATTGTAGATACATTCATGTTTACCGAGTCAAAATATCCTCGAATCCACCATATATCTTCATTGTAATGAGCATCCTGCTGGACCATTTCCATTTAATTAATGTGTTGATCAAAATGAATCTCCATTCTATCAAAGTGCTAGACCATTTCTTGATAAAATTTCTAATCAGGTCCCAGTGCCGGTGCTGGGGTAGGAGCTCCCCCTTGTTCCTCAGAATCATCACTCTTTGAACTTTGATCTCGCTAAAAAAGTGCTAGAAAAGAGGCATCAGTGAAGTAGATAAGAAGTTTTATGGGAGGATCATGATGAATCATATTGTACTTCTTCTCTAGGATGTAGGCAACTAAATATCCTATTGCTAGATTTTTCTTCCTCTTATGATGTGGAAGCCTAATTTCAGAAAGATTATAAATGTAATCCGTGATGAATTGGACTTCATCAAAGGGTTTTTCAGTCATAATCAAATAGGTGACTAGGGACAAGAGTGGAGTCATAATTATCCGATCACCAGCTCTAGGGATAATAGAAGTTCTCAAAATATGCTGGATGACCCGGGCATTTTAATGTAGAGTATAAAACCTAGACAAATGACACACTTAGGAAACACCTGTCACGACCCAACTCGACCGGGACGGATCCCGCCCGCACCGGGCCGCGACCAGCTTAACAAACAGACAGACCAGGATCTGGCTTTGGAATTTGTTTCGGAACTGATTCTTCCAAATATTTCAACTCAAAAACAGACGCACAGAGCTACTATGAAACATCAAATGCAGCGGAACAAAACATCTATATTTTTCTTTCTTTTCCTCAAAACAATCATCTACAACTACAGACCATGGCTCAGACAGAAAGAAACAGAGCAGAAGAGCCATGTCTATACAAAAATCAAAAGTACAAAATAATACCTATAACTGATCCGACTCTGAAATCTAGTCCTGGATCTCCTTCCGTTTCCCAGAACCTGAAAACCACCAGAAAACAAGGGTGAGCTCAACAGCTCAGCAACGCGACAAACCTCCAATCAAAACTTCCAGAATCCACATCAAACACATCAGACAGAAATCCGTACAGAAATCGAAACATAATCGTATATCAAATCAGAACAGAACAGAAATATCAAATCAGAACTGAGTCATACAGATCAAATCAACAGAATCAAAATCGTATAGAAATCAGATATCGAAACAGAACAGAATCGTGTCAGAATCGTATCAGAATCATATCATACAGATCAAATCAAATTATATCGTATAAAAATTCAGAAATCAAATTTGCTTACAGAATAGATACGAAAATCAGAATCAGATTATATCAGATAGTATTATAATTAATAGCTAAATTCCCTGACACTAACAGAATCTCTACGGATTCTGGCCCCTTATGCCTCCCTTTGTGCTCACGACACCAGAACAAATATGCTTATGTGCTCACGGCACCAGAACAGATGTGCTTATAGCACCAGAACAGATTTCATCGGATCCGGAACAGAACATATATCAGATTTCAGATTGAGCTCATTTCAGATTTCCCAGACACTAACTGAATCTCTTAGGATCCAGGCCCCTTATATCTCCCTTTTAATAGCATATACAGATAGCATATCAATTCAGAAGAAATCCGGACGAATTCAGAAATCAGACAAAAATCGGGCAGCACAACGGCTGTATACGGAATTTACATAATTTTTCCTGAAAAATCACAGAATACCAAATTTGCACAGAATGTAGATAACAACATTGCAAGACTTTAATTCTACTGCTCAGACAATTTTAGACTACACAGAAAAATACAGTCGACGAAAAACGCCGTCAAATCAAATTTACCCGGACAAAAATCTCCAGAAAATAACAAAAATGTGCACACTCGGCACGTCGACAACATACAGAAAATTTTGAGGTAAAAATTGAACCAGACGGAAAATACGGACAAAAATCCCTTGCAAAAATCAATTCCGGACAGATAATACCGCCAAACACGACGGTTCTGAAAAATTGAGAAAGGCGGATTGTGCCTTACCTTGCGTACAACACTTTCCTGAACAGTCTCGTCGGACGAAAACGGCTCGGCGTCGCCCGAAAATCAACTTTTCCACTTTTTCCTTCGTTCTTCTCTCTCCTAAGCTTTTTCTCTCTCTTCAAAATATCTCATTTCCATATATATCCAGACAGATCGTCCCAGACGATCGCACTTCGTCCCGGGACTATCTGGCTCTGGACAAGTGTCGTCCAGACGAGATTTAATTATCGTCCCCGGCGACTGGTCCTCTGGAGCATTTTCGTCCAGACGATCCAAATTTTCGTCCAGACGAACTGCTCAATTTTCACAATTCCGACCAAACCTGTACCGATCGCCCCGGGACGATCCAACTTTGTCCTGGACGATCCTGGAGCAAAGCGATCTTCACAATCTCCCCAACTTCAGAAAAATGTCGTCCTCGACATTATCCAATCAAAACGACGTCAGAACAAGTACGGGTACGACTATCTCATGTCAGACTCCTTCTCCCAAGTCGCTTCTCGTGCAGTACGGTGCTTCCACTGGACTTTAACCATCGGAATCTCTTTACTTCGTAGCTTTCGGACGTCGTACGCCAAAATCAACTCTGGCTCTTCCTTGTATGCCAGATTCTCCTGAATCTCAACCTCGTCAGCTGACAACTTCTTCCCAGAGTCAGATACCCACTTCCTCAAAGTGGATACGTGAAACACATTATGCACGTCAGGCATCAAATCAGAAAGCAACAGTCGATAAGCAAAATTTTCAATCCTTTCCAAGATTTCAAAAGGTCCAACATACCTTGGACTAAGCTTGCTCACCTGGCCGAATCTGCTCACACCTTTTATCGGGCTAACTTTGACATACACAAAGTCACCAAACTGAAACTCAACAAATCTCTGCTTCTGATTATAATACTTCTGCTGTCGATCTTGAGCAGCTTTCAATCTTTCTTTTATCAAACTGATCTTCTTAACAGTTTCCTCAAAGAAAGTGGCACCCAGTTCATGTCTATCTCCGACCTCAGTCAGAGTCAAAGGAGTACGGCACTTCCTGCCATACAGAGCTTCGTATGGTGCCATACCGATACTGGACTGAAAACTGTTGTTATAAGCAAACTCAATCAAAGGGATATGAGCTTCCCAGCTTCCGCCAAAGTCCAAAACACAAATCCTAAATAGATCTTCCAGCACCTGAATGGTCCTCTCAGACTGTCCGTCGGTCTGAGGATGAAAGGCTGTACTGAAATGCAGTTTCGTACCCAAGCCTTGCTGAATGCCCTTCCAAAGTCTGGAAGTAAACCGTCCGTCTCGATCAGAAACTATCACTCGAGGCACACCGTGCAATCTGACTATTTCCTTCACATAAATCTGTGCCAAGCGATCCACCGGATCGGTCTGTCTGATCGGAAGAAAATGGGCGAACATCGTCAGTCGATCTACAACCACCCAAATGGCGTCGTGCCCTTGTTTAGATCGAGGAAAACCCATCGCAAAGTCCATCGTTACCTCCTCCCACTTCCACTCAGGGATAGGCAACGACTGCAATAGTCCACCTGGTCGCTGATGCTCTGCCTTCACCAACTGACAGGCCTCGCATCTCGACACAAACTCTGCCACATCCTTCTTCATTCCAGGCCACCAGAACAAAAGCTTCATGTCAGCATACATCTTACTACTTCCTGGATGTACAGTGTAGCCTGAATGATGAGATTCGTACAGAATCTCCTGCCTCAAATCTCCAAACACAGGTATCCATAACCTGTTCTTGCAGAAAATAGCACCAGAATCAGAAATTCGAAGTTCAAGAGTCTTACCAGATCCAATCTGAGCAATCAACTTCGAATAGTCAGAATCAGACTTCTGGGCTTCTTGAATCCTTGGAAGCAAGGAAGACTGAATACTCATCTGAGCCAAATCCAAATCACTGGAGGAAATCACTTCAAACTGCAAGCGCTCCATGTCTCGAATCAGGAAATCATCAAAAGTAAGCTGCAAACCTGATAATCCAGAAGACTTCCTGCTCAGAGCGTCCGCTACCACATTAGCCTTCCTAGGCTGATACTGAATGGTCAAATCATAGTCCTTGATCAACTCGAGCCATCTTCTCTTCCTCAAGTTTAGATCCTTCTGAGTGAAAATGTACTTCAGGCTCTTATGATCAGTGAAAATCTCACATCTGATGCCATACAGGTAATGACGCCAAATCTTCAAAGCAAACACAACAGCAGCTAACTCCAAATCATGCGTCGGGTAATTCTTCTCATGTGGTTTCAACTGTCTAGAGGCATAAGCAATTACCCTTCCATTATGCATCAGCACACATCCCAAACCTTTCAGTGAAGCATCACTGAACACCTGAAATCCTTCCGTACCTGACGAAAGTGCTAACACTGGAGCTAAAGTCAGATAATCCTTCAATCTCTGAAAACTAGCCTCACATTCCGGTGTCCAAACAAAAGCTACTGACTTCTGAGTCAGTCTCATCAAAGGCGTCGAAATCTGTGAAAATCCCTTCACAAATTTCCTGTAATATCCGGCCATGCCCAAGAAACTACGTACTTCAAATACCGTAGTAGGCCTTGGCCAACCCGCAACCGCCTGAATCTTCTGGGGATCAACAGAAATGCCTTCTCCGCTCACCACATGCCCCAGAAATGAAATGCTCTTCAGCCAGAATTCACACTTGGATAACTTAGCATACAACTGATGCCGTCTCAGAGTCTCCAACACAATGCTCAAATGTCCGACATTATCATCCTCAGAAGCAGAATATACCAGAATATCGTCGATGAAGACGATCACAAACTGATCCAAATACTCCCTGAATACACTCGGTTCATCAGATCCATGAAAATCGCAGGCGCATTAGTTACCCCAAAAGGCATAACCAAGAACTCATAGTGTCCGTACCGAGTACTGAAAGCTGTCTTCACCACATCAGCCTCCTTTACCTTCACCTGATAGTATCCGGATCGCAAGTCAATCTTCAAAAACACAGAAGAACCAGAAAGCTGGTCAAACAAGTCGTCAATCCGAGGCAAAGGATACTTATTCTTGATCGTGACTTTGTTCAAATCTCTGTAATCCACACACATACGAAGTGTCCCGTCCTTCTTCTTCACAAACAAAACAGGTGCTCCCCAGGGAGAAACACTAGGACGGACAAAGCCTCTGTCTACCAACTCCTGAAGTTGAACTTTCAGCTCAGAAAGTTCTTTCGGTGCCATCCTGTACGGAGCTTTTGATATCGGAGCTGTACCCGGAAAAATATCGATAGAGAACTCCACATCTCTATCCGGAGGTAAACCAACCAACTCCTCAGGAAAAACATCAGCAAACTCCCGTACCATTGGGATCTCAGAAACAGAACCAACCTCCAGGTTCAGATCCCGCACCGAAGCCAAAAATATTGGACATCCCTTCTTCCACATTCTACTCACCTCCAACATAGAAATCAGACTGGAGAGAACACCTCGTAATCCCTGAAATACACATCGCTCTCCAGCCATAAGCAAGCTCACTTGCTTCTTCAGACAATCAATTTGAGCCTCATACAGACTCAGCTAATCCATGCCCAGAATCACATCATTTGAAGAAATCGACAACAGAATCAAACTTGATTTCCACCTCTTGCTAGCAATCTCAATCTCACACAAACAAAACTTACGGGCAATCAGATTACTTCAAGCCGGTAAAATCACGGAAAGGGAAACCGGCAACAAAACTGAATCTAAACGCAAAATCTCAAAACAGCGCTCGGACAGAAAAGAGTGACTAGCTCCAGAGTCAAACAAAACACGACAGGGCTAATCAGAAATGTAAACTGTACCTGTCACAACATCTGGAGCATCACGAGCCTCCTACTGACTCAGGCTGTAAACTCATGGCTGAACTGGAGCTGGAGCTGAAGCAACAGAACTACTCGGCAGAGGGAGCCTCTCACTAACTGTAGGTGGTCTCCGTGGTACAGAACTCGAACCACCACCTCTACAAGATCCCTCAGGGTGTGGGGGAACAGTCCTCGGTCTTTCTGCTGCTGAACTGGCAGGTCTGACAAAGCCCTCTGATCGAAACTCAGAACGCCGATCAAATCCAGTCTGTGGACATTCCGCAATCTGATGTCCTGGCTGACCACATCGGAAGCACAGACCAGCCATCCTGTAGCACTGGCCAAGGTGTCGCCGTCCACAACTCTGGCACACAGGTGCCATACTGACAGATCCAGAACTCGTCGTACTGGCAGCAGTACCAGACGACCCTCCACTCCTCATGGAGTCACTAGATCCAGAACCAGCTACAAATCTCCTCTTCCCAGAGGAACTACTGCCTGAAGCCTCGCCTCCAAATCTCTTCCTACTCGCAGTCCACCGCTGCTGAGTAGCCATCAGGTCATTCTCTATCAGACGAGCTCTCTCCACAAGCTCAGAAAAGTCAGAAATGTGAAATGGTACCAGGGGCTGCCTCAGACTGTCTCGTAATCCCCTCAGAAACTAGTAGCACCTCTCAGCAGAAGTACTAACCAGCTGCGGAGCATACCTGGCTAATGCAGTAAACTCAGCCTCGTACTGCATCACCGTCTTGCTCCCTTGAACAAGCCTCAGAAAACTCTCCTGCATCTGCTGTCGTGCAGAAGGGGGAACAAACAAATCTCGAAACACCTCATGAACTCTTCCCAAGTAATCAAAGAGTTCAATCTGCCTTGAAACCTGGCCTCCTGCTGGCCATCCCACCAATGCTCAGCCTCTCCATCCAACAGAAATACTGCCAAAGGTACCTTCCTATCTGACGGACACTGCATTCCGTCGAAGGTCTTCTCCAATCTCCTCAGCCACTCAATCTGCCCTGAAAGCCTGGACTTCTGCTGGCCAACCCACCAATGATCAGCCTCTCCATCCAACAGAAATACTGCCAAAGGTACCTTCCTATCTGACGGACACTGCATTCCATCGAAGGTCTTCTCAATCTCCTCAGCCACTCCTCGGCTGCTCTGGGCTCAATAGCGCCCTCAAACCTCGGAGGTTTCAACCTCAGAAACATCTGGAGATGTCTATCAATATCATTAGATCTGACGGCAAAAGCTCTGCTCTGAGTCTCACTCATCATCTGAGCAACGAGTGTAGCAAACTGAGACAGTGTATCAGCACCGGCCACTGGGGCTGTACTCCCCACTGGTGCTACCGACTGGCACTCTGCCCGTCTGTCATGTCTGGGTCTGGCTGATCCATACAGAAAATCCAGAAAAATCCGAAAAACTATCACAAAAATAACACAATAAAAAGCCAAACAAACCAAAACTACCCCAGACAGACTCACTTCCTATAGCTCTGTCTTACAATTCAACCAAATTCCAAAACCAATCCTCTGATACCACCACAAGCTTGTCACGACCCAACTCGACCAGGACGGATCCCGCCTGCATCGGGCCGCGACCAGCTTAACGAACAGACAGACCAGGATCTGGCTTTGGAATTTGTTTCGGAACTGATTCTTCCAAATATTTCAACTCAAAAACAGACGCACAGAGCTACTATGAAACATCAAATACAGCGGAACAAAACATCTATATTTTTCTTTCTTTTCCTCAAAACAATCATCTACAACTACAGACCATGGCTCAGACAGAAAGAAACAGAGCAGAAGAGCCATGTCTGTACAAAAATCAAAAGTACAAAATAATACCTATAACTGATCCGACTCTAAAATCTAGTCCTGGACCTCCTTCCCTTTCCCAGAACCTGAAAACCAACAGAAAATAAGGGTGAGCTCAACAGCTCAGCAACGCGACAAACCTCCATTCAAAACTTCCAGAATCCACATCAAACACATCAGACAGAAATCCGTACAGAAATCGAAACAGAATCGTATATCAAATCAGAACAAAATAAAATATTGAATCAGAACTGAGTCATACAGATCAAATCAACAGAATCAAAATCTTACAGAAATCAGATATCGAAACAGAACAGAATCATGTCAGAATCATATCAGAATCATATCATACAGATCAGATCAAATTATATCGTACAGAAATTCAGAAATCAAATTTGCTTACAGAACAGATACGGAAATCAGAATCAGATTATATCAGATAGTATTATAATTAATATCTAAATTCCCTGACACTGACAGAATCTCTATGGATTCTGGCCCCTTATGCCTCCCTTTGTGCTCACGGCACCAGAACAAATATGCTTATGTGCTCACGGCACCAGAACAAATGTGCTTATAGCACCAAAACAGATTTCATCGGATCCGGAAAAGAACAGATATCAGATTTCAGATTGAGCTCATTTCAGATTTTCCAGACACTAACTGAATCTCTTAGGATCCAGGCCCCTTATATCTCCCTTTTAATAGCATATACAGATAGCATATCAATTCAGAAGAAATCCGGACAAATTCAGAAATCAGATAAAAATCGGGCAGCACAACGGCTGTATACGGAATTTACACAATTTTTCCTGAAAAATTACAGAATACCATATTTGCACTGAATGTAGATAACAACATTGCAAGACTTTAATTCTACTACTCAGACAATTTTAGACTACACAGAAAAATACAGTCGATGAAAAATGCCGTCAAATCAAATCTACCCGGACAAAAATCTCCAGAAAATAACCAAAATGTGCACACTCGGCACGTCGACAACATACAGAAAATTTCGCGGTAAAAACTGAACCAGGCGGAAAATACGGACAAAAATCCCTTGCAAAAATCAATTCCGGACAGATAATACCACCAAACACGACTGTTCTGAAAATTGAGAAAGGCGGATTGTGCCTTACCTTGCGTACAACACTTTCCTGAACAGTCTCGTCAGACGAAAACGGCTCGGCGTCACCCGAAAATCAACTTTTCCACTTTTTCCTTCGTTCTTCTCTCTCCTAAGCTTTTTCTCTCTCTTTAAAATATCTCATTTCCATATATATCCAGACTGATCATCCCGGACGATCGCACTTCTTCCCGGGATGATCTGGCTCTGGACAAGTGTCGTCCAGACGAGATTTAATTATCATCCCCGGCGACTGGTCCTCTGGAGCATTTTCGTCCAGACGATCCAAATTTTCGTCCAGACGAACTGCTCAATTTTCACAATTCTGACCAAACCTGTACCGATCGTCCCGGGACGATCCAACTTCGTCCCGGACTATCCTGGAGCAAAGCGATCTTCACAACACCTCTAAGATTTTTATTAATTTCAGTACAATCAAAATTGGCTCTAGAAGTCAAAGTGTGAGCTCGAATGCCTTGGGTTCTTAAATAAGAAATGTTGCCTGAGACTTTCTTGGTAATTTCAACTCGCTGTTTTTAAACATAAGAACTAATCCTAAAGTGGTCCTCATTAAATCTCATGTTGGCCAAGAATTATTGGAAATTTTTTGGTGGTAGGCATAAATGAGAGTAAGAATGAAAGAGAATTGAGTTTATACAAATAAGGGCATAATAGAAAAGTGAAGATCACCCTGAATGAGAAGTCTATAAGGGGTGATCTTGGTATCAGAATACCTAAATAAGCATCCTCATTTTCCTTAGATAGGAAGTCATCATCCACACCGCTTCTGGAAGAGGAACCCTTAAAAAGATGTGGTCACTTACTAAAATTAACCATTCCTAAGACGAGTGCTCTAGAGGGATTAAAAAATGGATAAGAAAGTGAATTAAAATGAATTCAAAGACCCTTCTATTTAGAGGAAAATGACTTATTGTACAGTACAAAACTTGAATCATACATATAATTTTAAAATCGTATAGGACAAAATTATTTTTTGTACGACAAACAAAAATAACTAGAAATGAAACAGCTTTTCGTAAAATGCCATTTCTAAGACATCCTTTCGTACAAGCTTTTTGACCACATAATCATACAGATAAATGGTGTTCATCCAGAATGATCAGAATATTAAAGATTATTTTAAAGATTGTTAGGTTCATCCCATGTAGAAACTGACAACTGAATCGTGTAGATGAAATAAAACTTCATATGTACGAACAATAATTAATAACTAACTCCAACTGGTATACCGTCCCCATGCGTACAGATGAAACTATACAAATCCTATAGTACGATGACATCATTGTACAATACGAAACCTATGAAAAACTAAATTTCACGTGCTCAACTTCAAGACTTACCATGCACATGCTACAGAATTCATACGAGACAAAAATATTTCGTATAGTACGAACATAACATTTAAAAAATAAGGCATGATAATAATAAAAAAACCTTCTCAAAATCAATCATTTTTCAACAAGTGACATTCTTCACAGTAAAAACATAAACAAAAATGAAAAATATATAACTAAATATGCAAAAAATAAATAAAATAAATAAACAGAGACAAACTAAATAGACACATATATACAACACATAAAGTTTGCAGAATTTTTAGTTTAATCATTAAGATCAATCACACCTAAAATCATTAAGATCAATCACACCTAAAATCATTAAGATCAATCACACCTAAAATCATTAAGATCAATCACACCTAACCTAGTTCTTGAGGTGCTAAAAGTGTCAAAGGCCAGTAGTTTTGTGAAAATATCTACAAGTTGATTTTTTAGAATAACATGATACAATTCAATCTCTCCCTTAACTACATGATCTCTAATGAAGTGATGCGTTATGTCTATATGCTTGGTTCTAGAATGTTGAATAGGATTCTTTAAAATGCATATGACACTAGTATTATCATAAAAAATTGAATTTGTGCCAATTAAAAATCCTAAATAAATCAACTATTATTTCAACCAAAGAACTTATGCCACACAACTACCTAAGACAATTACTCTTCTTCAATAGTAGATAGGGCTACTAAATTTTGTTTCCTACAAGACCAAGAAACTAAAAATTTTCCTATAAATTAATAAGTTTCTATATACTTTTTGATCAACCCTACAACCTACAAAATCTTAATCTAGATATCCAACAATTTTAAATGAAGTGTTGTGCTTAGGATACCAAATACCTAAGTTTTGAGTTCTTAAAAGATATCTCAAAATTCTTTTTAATACTATCAAATTTGATTCTTTTATATTAAATTGAAATCTAACAAACAAACAAACACTAAATATTATATATGGTATGTTAGCTGTCAAGTACATCAATGATCCAATTATAAGTCTAAATTTCTTTTGATTACCAGATTTTCTCTTAGAGTCCTTATTTAATTAAATTGAGGAACTCAAAGGTGTAGTCACTGGTTTAGCATTATCCATTTCATATTTCTTGAGGATGTCCTAAATATACTTCGACTAGCTAAGAAAAGTTCTTTCCTTATTTTTCTTTATGCTAAAATAAATCAAATTTCTCAATAAACTCATCTCAAATTCACTACTCATTATTTTTAAAAATCATCACAAAGTTTTATTTGTAGATCCAAATATGATGTCATCGATATATATTTGAATAATGAGTATGTCATCTCCTATTTTTTTTAAAAAAGAGAGTGGTGTTCACACTTCCTTTCACAAAAGATCTCTTTAATAGGAAAGTACTTAACTTCTCACACGAAGCCCTAGGTGCTTATTTCAGTCCATATAATGCCTTTTTTAATTTAAACTCATGATTATGAAATTTAGAATTTTTAAAACTTAGAGGTTTCTCAACATAAACATCCTTTTATATTCCCATATTTAAAAAGCCACCCTTGACATTCTTTTGATATAATTTAAAACCTTTAAATTAGGCAATGGAGAACTAAACTCTAATTACTTCAGGTCTTGCTACAGGGGCAAAAGTCTCTTCAAAGTCAATCTCTTCTATTTGAATATACTCCTTAGCCACCAATCTTGCCTTATTTTTATCAGAACTCCTGAATCATTCATTTTATTTTTAAATATCCACTTAGTTCCAATAACACTTTGATCCTTTGGCCTTTCAATTAATTTCTAAACATTATTTTTTACAAATTGATTCAACTCTTCTTGCATGACCAAAATTTAAAATTTATCTAAAAGTGCTTAATTTATATTTATGGGTTCAATTATCAATATAAAGGCATAAAAGTTCACCTCTTTGCTAAGTCCATGTATAGTCCTAACAATCTCATTAGGTTCACTTAAAATCAATTCCTTAGGATGATTCTTAGAAATTTTCCATTCTCTAAGCAAAGAGTTTTATTTTTTCACATTTTCTTCCAAATTATCTTTTCAATTCCTTAGGAGTTATTTTAAATATGATACTCTTCCAACCTTGGCTCTTCCAAAATACTATATTCATCAAACACAATATACGTGGTTTTCTTAACTACCAAAGTTCTCTTGTTAAAAATTCTAAGATTTTCCAACATTAGAACATCCAAGAAAAATTCTTTCATCAGATTTTGGATCAAATTTTCCTAAAAGAGTTTTCTCATTATTATGAATGAACATCTTACATCCAAAATATGCAAATATGACAAATTTAGTGTTCTCCCCTTAAGAATTTTATAGGGTATCTTATTCAATTTGTATCTAATGTTCACCCTATTCAAAACATAATAAACTGTACTAACAGCTTCATCCCAAAAATATTTTGGAAGTGAATATTCTGTCAATATGACTCTAGCTGTTTCAATTAATATTTTGTTCTTTCTTTCGACTATCCCATTATGCTGAGGGGTCCTAGGTGCTGAAAAATTATGATTAATTCTTTTTCTTTACAAAAATTTTCAAAATTTTTATTTTTAAATTCACCTCCCTGGTCACTTTCAATTGATAAAATCTCATATCCTAGTTTTTTCTAAATCCAAGTTAAAAAACTTTTAAATTTCTTAAAGGATTCACTCTTATGAAATGAAAATTTAATCCAAGTGAATCTAAAAAAATCATCAACAATTATAAATCCAAATACTTTACCTCCTAGACTTACAGTGCTAACCGGTCATAAAAGATCCATATAAATAATTTCTAATGATTTGTTAGTTTTAAGATCCTTAATGGAATGAAAGGAGGATTTCACCTATTTTTCTAGTTGACATGCATCACATAGGTGATCCTTAGTAATGTCTAATTTTGGTATTGCTCTAACAAGTTCTTTTTGGATAATTTTTCTAAGATTCTTCATGCTAGCATGACAAAGTCTCCTATATCATAACCATGATTCATTAGTAATTATTTTTAGACAAAAAGCATTAGAAAATTTAATATAATTCAAATCAAGCGTGTACACATTATTTACCCTAATTCCATTCAAAATATTAATTCCATTTTGACTTATTATGCAGCTAGTGGAAAAATTTTTAAACTATAACCCTTATCACACAGCTGACTAATACTCAATATATTATGCATTAAGCCTTCTACAAGTAACACATTCTCAATAAAAAAATTATTCAAGTTTCCAATCATACATGTGCTTAACTCTTTCCTAGTGGTATTATCTTTCAATATAACCTTACCTCCATTCCTGACTTCTAGCGATATGAATTATATAGTGCATCTAATCATATGCTTCAAACATCTAATGTCTAAGTACCAAATACTCTCATATGATCTTTTATTAGAGCATTTATACAAGATAATCAAACATTAGTATTGGGAACCCAAACAAGTTTGGGTTCTCCTCTTGGCAAAATTAATCTAGATGGATGTTTGATATGATTTATTTATGCATCTTTAGTCTCCACACTAGATATGATTTACTATGAATAGTGTAAGTGTGAGATATATGGCTGAGCATTTCACAAGAAAAATATTTAACTCTAGGAAAAGGATTTTTCAATCTACATGAGTAAAACTATCTTTTCTTAGGTTTTTTTTTTTATTTCTTATCAGGATTGAAAAATTTTTCAAGTGTGGGTGGAATCATGTTTTCCTCATGTGCTTTCAATTAAACTTTAAAAAATGAGTTTACACTTTTTAACACCGCATTGTTAACTTTTAAATAGTGCTCTCTGTTATCATATTCATCCATAAATGTTTTAAATTTTTTTTTTTTTCAAGTTTAGTGTGATATGATTTCAACAGTTCATGCTATTTTTTCAATTCATCAAATTTATCTAATAGTTTCATGTGGTTGCTATCAATTAGTATATGATCTTTCCTAAAAATTTCATGCTCTTTTTAAAACTCTAGAAAATCTAAATTAAACCTAGCATGCATCTTTTTGAGTTTTCTATATGTTATATGAATCTTTTTAGAAACATCAAATAGCTCTTCATAAGTTAAGTCACATACCACTTCTTGATCTAACTGATCAAGCTTGTGGGCCATCAAACACAGGTTAGTGGCTTCCTTTTTTGCATCTATTTCTAAGGAATCTGAAGCTGAGTCCACCCAAAAAGCTTTATGTAATATATTCTTGCCCTTCCTCGCATTTGTTTTCTCCTCCATCTTCTACTTACTATGATTAGCTTTAAGATTCAAGCATTCAGATTTGATGTGTCCAGGCTTCCTACATTTATAGCAAATAATATTATTATAAGCCTTAACATTTTTTGTAGAACTTACCTTTATTACACTACTAAATTCTATTATCATCAAGGTAATGTCATCTTCATCCTTAGGCTGAGACTGATCACTCTCCGAGTCATCCACTTTCAACGCTATGTTCTTCTCCTTTCGCTTCTCACTGGCATCAATCCATCTTTGAGTTACACCTTACTCATAAGCATTTAATGATCCAAGAAGATTATCAATAGAATCTTTAGACTTTATAATTGTAGTTATTTTTAAATCATAAGTAGTATGCAAATAACAAAGTATTTTATTTATTTTCTCAGTATTTATTAGTTCCCTACCTAAAGCATGGAATGAGGTGACTTTTTGAGTGAAATGTGTATACATGTTAGTGATTGATTCATTTGGTTTCATATGAAATAGTTCATAATCATGTAGTAAAATGTTTAAGCTAGACTATTTCACTTTGTTAGTCCATTCATATGTGATATAAAGTCTATCCCAAATTTATTTTCTACTTCTACAGGTAGAAACATGCATGTAGTCTTCATATTTAAGTACACAAAAACTTTTTAAACATTTGGCATTTAATTAAGCTAAGTCTTCTTCTTCTACAGTCTAGTCAACAAACTGTGTTTCAGTTCTAATTCCATCTACAAGTCTAGTTGGCCTAGTGTATCCTTCCTATACTAAAATCTACATGCGATAGTTAAGAGATTGAAGAAAAGTAGACATACATGTTTTCCAAAAATTGAAATGGAAGTTATCAAATAATAGAGGTTTAGTGATCAAATACCCTTCGGGTGTGCTACAATTTCCAAAAGTAGCCATGATCATTTTCAAAAAGTTGTCTAAATCTTAATTTTTGAGAGAAGGTTATTGTACCACTTGAAAAGTTTGTATAGGTTGTTAGACCTAATGCAATTATCCTAAGGCTAACTAAGAAGGCGGGTGAATTAATTATTTTAAAATCTCTCAAAAAATTTTAAGATAAAATTGTTCTCTAATTTTTTCCCAAAGAAAATTTTTTATCAATTTTAATTTTTTCAACCACAAAAATTTAAATGTGAAGAAATGTAAAAATGCAGTAAATTAAGAACATAAAAATTTACAATCGTTCGATCCAACTAGACCTACGTCTACTTTTAGAAGACTGCCTCTTCGAGTATTGCAATATTACCAAAGTTACTCTCCTTTTTCACCAACAGTAAGGTGGAGAAGCCTTTATAATTACCCTCTCTTCCACCAATCCCTGGTGCAGAAAAGTACAATCATCCTTTCACACCCTCCAAGTGTCAATAGAGTACTGTCATCCTTTCACACTCTCCAAGTGTCTGCAAAGAACCAGCATCCTTTTACCCTATACAAGTGTCGGCAAAAAACCAACATTCTTTCACACTCTCTAAGCGTTGGAAGAGAACCATCATCCTTTCACACCCTGCAGGTGTCAGTAAAGAATTGGATCTTCTTTAAAGTTCTTCTTTCAAGTGTTTTTAAAGAACTAAGGAAAATATTTGCCACACTTACAAAGAAATTCTCACCTTTGAGTAATCTTGTGAACCCTTCACACTCTCTACTTGCAAGAACTCTCTCTCAAACACACTCCCAAATCACTCTTACACTTGCTCTCAAAGAAAATATGAAGAAGGATTTTGTCCACAGTCAGTTTATAGGACTATATATATATATATATATATATATATATATATATAAGGCACAAAAAATAGTCTAGAAAATTAAAATTTTTAATTTTGATCGTCCATGATCATACAGTACGATCGATGATCGTACGTACAAATAGTTCAAGATTTGCTTGTATGATCCAGTATGAAGTGATTTAATACTCTGATTTACTTGTATATGAACTAACATTGTACAGTACGATCAATTCAAATTTGAACAAATTCGTCTAGTACAATTCAGTATGAAATGATTTCATACTCTTCATTATGTACTATACGAAATCCATATCGTATATTATGATCTATTTTAATTAAACCATGTTTTATTTGGTACAAATATAGCCTCAACCACTTTGTATGCTAGAAGTTGTCTGTATGATCCTATGATCATACAATATGAAAAGTTCAAAAAAAAATTACTTGTTTATATGGAAGAAAAGATACACAACCATTTTATACTCTAGATGTCATCTATACCAACCTAAGATTGTATAATACAAATAGTTCAAAAAAGATCATAAGTTCGCTAGGGATGAACTTGTACATATTCAATTCATACTCTAAAAGACGTACGTATGAAGCTAACTTCATACAATACAAAGTAGACTTAGAAAATTTTCCTAGCATGGTTCAATTAACTGCTTTCTAGAGGAACACTCAAGCCAAATCATCCCGTACGATCTAAAATCATACAGTATGATTAGTTTCAAAAATTTAAAGATTTTTATACTCCCCAGTGTGTGTGTGTGTGTGTGTGTGTGTGCATGGTTACCCAATTACAATCATACTCTCTCAGACTCAAGAAAAGTATAAAAAGTATAAACTCCAAAAATAATAAACCCTAATCTAATCTAACTTGAAGTCTTCAGCAGTATGGAGTATAATTTCTCTAAAATATTAGTACACACAAACAACAAAAGTAATGTTTCCAATAGATGTTAGGAGAAATAGTAGTCAATAAAATAATATTTTGGAATCATAAAAAACACACATGATATGAAAGCATAGTTATGAAAACTAAGTTGCAACATTAATCTATCTAGAATTTATTTGAACATGTCTAAGAAAATTTTAAATTAAAGCATAATGAAAAAAATGATGGGATTTAGGACAGTTTGTGTACAAGAAAGCGATAGCCTCTATGGTTTGGCAAGCATTGTAATTTACTTGATTGATTAAAAGTCATGCATATGACATCAAATCATTATGAGATTTCTTGTATGTTTCAAAGACACACGTTGCAAATCACATATTATATATAATCAATCAAATCCATGATTCATATCTTTACCAAACATAGATTATGAAAATTTTCAAGCTCATAAATGTGCTCATTTTATTCCAAATGCTTGTAAATCTAATTAAGGGGTATACGATGAACCTTCAAAGGTCTATGTGTCATACCTAATTCTATTATTTTTCTTTAAAATTATGTAAGTTCATTTATGTAATTTTCTAATTAAAGTGGCCACATAAAACCACAAGCAAACTAGACATGTAAGAGGCCTTAGTTTGTAGTCAAATCAATGTGTGTATGAACTCCCAAACATCCTAATCATGACAAAATTGATTTAGGAATCCTTCTAAAGCTTTAGGAGATCAATCTTTTCCTTCTCCAAATGAGTCCAAAATATTTGTAGGAGAGTAGAAAGTTCTCTTTCTCATGCCCATGTCCCTCATGCAAGATAGTTGAAGCATCCTCAAGGCTCTAATTATTTTATCGCATGAGTCTTTAGTCTCCCTTAGGAGCTATCATTGATTGCTTTGTGTGTGGTGTTGTGAATTTCCTCAAAATACACAACATGCCATCTCATAAGCTTTTGAATTTATAGCAAAATTCTGAATTCTTTAATTTTATTTATTGTAATGAAAAGCTGATAAATGCCACATTTACTTGTTTCCTTCAAAGTCCATAAAAAAGTTTCCAAAATGATCTCTAAAGGGACCTAGAAGAGCACTTGTAAATCCTAGGATGAAATCTTAGTTCGTTCCTTTCATTTGCTAAAAGCAAAAAATTAGCAAATGAATTTATCATCTTTTTCATGCATGATACTTTGGGTTTTCCTCATAATCCCAAGTGGTCAATGGCATGAATCTTGTAACTTTAGGATAAGGGAAAAAATTTTAGGTTCATTAAATCTCGCTTGCTGATACAAAATTAACAAGTCAATATCATTCTTCCCTATCATGGTGACAGTTTGAAACTTCCAAAGTTTTCAAACAACGTCACTACATGAATTATTGCATCTTAGAACCAAAATCTAAGTCATCCACTCCCATGCTTTTCGTTCTCAAAGCCCTCTTAGAACTCCTAAATGATCTCTAGAGAGCTTAAAAGAGTGATCAACAAAACTAAGGGTTAGATCCTAGTTTTATTTGATTTGTTTGTTCAAACACAAAGAATTAGTAAATAATAATCCATATCTCTTTCATACATGATGCTCGGACCCTTCTCAATGCTCTAAGTGTTAGATTGTATGAATCCTAGCTTGCATTAGAAGCTATCTCATGCGTCATCTTCCTTCATGCAGCATACCTGATGCCTCCTCAAAGCAATAGGTTTCATGTTGCATGAAGTCTAGCACACATTGGAGGTGTTCTAGTGTGTCTTTCTCCCTCTTATGCATGATGGCTTTAAAACATCTAAGCCTTCCAAACACATCATAGCATAAATCATTTAGCACTTGGAGCCAACTTCCAAGTTCTTTAGCCTCATTTGTTGGAACATGAAAACCACCAAATATCATCTCATGCAAGATGTTCTAAGGTTCCTCAAGACTTTAAACATATCGTTACATGTGTCCTTTAATTTTAGGACAAAAACCTAGGTTCTTTTGGTTTGTTTGATGAAACAAAAAATCAACAAATAACCTCTCAACCTCACTCACATGTGATATTTTGGAGCAATCCCAAAGCCCCAAATATTCTATCACATGAATCATTGGATTTTAGAACCAAATTCTAAGCTATCCATCTCTTATTGTTGAGATAAAAATCAATAAACAATCATTTATCCCTCCTCGTGTATGTTAACTTGGATTTCCCTAAAAGCCTAAATGTATGCCAAGAGACTTTAAACTTGGAACCGAGTCCCAAGTTCATTAATTCCTTTGTTTGTTGCAATTACAAAATTAACAAACATACATCTATCTTTTCCTCCTCATGCATGATAGTTTGGAGAATCTTAAGGCTCCAAATATATTATTACATGAATCACTTGAAACTTAGAACCAACTTCCAAGTTCTTCAACCTCATTTATTGGAACGTATAACTAACAAAAATCTTCTTACGCATGATGTTTTGAGATTCCTCAAGACTTTAAACAAATCATTACATGAGCCCTTTAATCTTAGAACCAAATCCTAGGTTCTTTCCACTTAATTATTTGTTGAAACACAAAGTAAACAAATAGACATCATTTCTCCCTTCATGTACAGTTACTTGAAATTTTTCCAAACTTTTACTTTTTATTACATAAGGTTATTGAACTTAGAACCAAACTCTTAGTTCTTTCTTTCAATTTGTTTAAACATAAGGTTAACAATTGAACTTCCTGCTTAGACTTAGGACCTAAATCCTAGTCTTCCTTCTATATTCACTTAAGCTAAATTAGGAGAATGATTATCTCTCTTTGAATACCAAATATTCAATGAACATTCAAGAAATTTTTGTAACTCTCAAGTTACATCTCCTTCCTTCAACCCAAAAGTATTAGGGAGTTTGTCAAATCATTTATTCATTGGAACACAAAACTAATGAATAATCTTTTAGCCTTAGGATTTAAATCCTAGTTCTCCCTCTCCATTCACTCAACCCTAACTAAGTGAATGATATCTTCTCCTATAACACCAAATGTTCAAGGGATTTCCCACAACTTGCAACCCAAAAGTATCTTGTTTCTTCTCCCTTCTACAACTCAAGAGTAGTAGGAAACCTTCTCATTCTCCTAGAAACTCAAAATTAGGAGAGCACATATCCCTCTTTGAATAACAAATACTCAAAGAATGTTATGAGCTTGCAACCCCCAAGCTGCACACCTCTTCCCTTATTTTCCTAACACTCATTTTGGTAAATGATTATGTGTCATTGTGCATATAGTTCAATAAATTACCCTCTCATATGCAACCTATAGGATGTGTATTTATTCACCACTTTCAATAACTAAAAGGTTGTAGGGATATTGTATTCTTCTAACCTAAATTAGGAGAGTGCGCATCATTCTTTGAATGTTAAATGTTTAAAGAACTTTAAAAAGGTTTTAACTTCTAAGTTGCACCTTCTTCTCCACCATCTCTCTAACCCAAATTGGAGGAATAAAACTCCTCTCTTTGAACACAATTATTCAAGTGATTTCCATAACTTGCAACCTTTAAGTTGTATTTTCTTCTCCTTCACCCCACTAAAAATGGTGGAATGAACCATCACCCTTTGGACACCCAACATTCAAAGATCTTTCTCTAATTTGTAACCTATAGGTTGCATTTGGCCTTTTCTTTCCCTACGAGTCAAAATTGTAGGAAATATTCAAATTCTTATTTTACTCTCCTAAACCCAAATAGGGAGAGTGTATATCCTCTCTTTGAACACTAAATGTTCAAAGGGCATTCCATAAGTTTACAAACCAAAATCGCAAACTTTTCTCCTCCAACTTCCAATTCTTAAGAGATTTCCTCTCTCTTCAACCCTGAAAGCTAAAGGGGGTTCTCCGAAATTTAGCCCAATGCTATATGTTGGAAACCTTTTCCTTAGATCTAAACACTAGGTGAAATACCCTTTGTGCAACTTACCACACAAGCCTCACACACTTAGGTGAACAGATGCTTAGGCATGTTAGGATTAGGATTTTTCTATTTGTGTGCAAATGTTCGATGTTGTTGTGTGATTGCCTATTGAATTTTCTATGTTGTGGGCACTTGCCCTTAAGTGGTTAGTGTAGAAAAATATGTGCTTTTCTTGTATGAGGTAATGTCTAAAGGAAGGTGCAAGTAATATGGCCAATAGGGCAGAAGTAGGTGCTTAACATTTTAAGGGCTAGATAAATTCTAGATATGATATATTATATAAATTGCTTTCTAACTCTATTTTGCAACTTTTAGTCTTTTAAATTTTCTATATATATTTGATAGAATAAGGAGTTTTATTAGACTTATGGGGTTTTGGATTAAAAGAAGAAAGTGGACCAGAAGGATGTACTTGTTGAAGGTGAAGCTTGATGTCCATTCAAAAGTCAAAAGCTTGAAGATCCCCCCTAGAAAGTAGATAATATAATAAAATTTGACATGGTTGTATAATGGTAGGCAACTCAACTTCCAAACTTGGTTATAATAACTAGACATTATTTGTTTTCTGCCAAAATTTAGCCCAATGTTATACCTAAGGACTAGATAACAAACAATGTTTATTTTCTTTGTGAGTCAGCAATATGCATACCCAACATAATTAGGCATCTTGGCCTCAAAGCCAAGTTATAAGCCCTACTTCTTAAACAAAAAATAGCCTCTACTCTTTATATACATTGAGTTGAAAATAATAGTTTTAAAATCGACTAGGTGGGTCTAACTGGTAGTTATTTATAGTAAGGCAATAAATCCAGAGATCGGGCTGGCTATGCATCATATGAGGTATAGTTTGTAAGTCCCTTTGCATTCTATTAGAATTAGGTTCGATATACTACCTCTCGGTTTTCCTCACCTTAATTTTAGGATTTAAGAGAATGGTCAATTCCAATTACCATACTAGTCTTCACCTTCTAGGAATTTTCTCTAACATGTGTTATTGGAATATAAGCCCAAAACTTTTAATAAAATATCAACTTAAATAAAAATTAGATTCCTAAAATGTAAAGCTAAATATAGGATAGTTTGAGTACCTCTGAGTTTCTCTCATAATCAAGTACTCCATCATTTCTTTCCTTTGGCCCTCATTAAAAAAAAAAAATCTGATTTCAAGTTGGTACCCTCTCTTCCTTAAAATTTGTAAAGGCCAAAACCCTTTAAATAAGATTTTCATGGATTTTTAAAAATCACAAAATTTTATAGTGGTTCGATCAACTTGACCTACGTCCACTGCTCGGAGGCACCTCCGAGTATTGCACTAAACTTAGTGACTCTTCTTTTGCTCCCATAGCAAGGCGGAGAAGCTTGTACAAACCTCCTTTCCACCGACTCTAATGAGGCGGAGAACCTAACTCTTTTCACTTCCTCCTAAAGTAGACAGAGAACCCAACTCCTTTCGCTTCCTCCGAAAGCATGCAGAAAACCTGATTAATCGATGAAGTAGATCTCTTTAGAACCACCAAGCAATAATGGACGACGACTGGAGAAGATGACTCGGATCCTTACTTGGAACAACCTTTGTGAAACCCCTCACAAACTCCCTCTCATAAGATCCTCTCTCTATCACCCAACCTTTCCCTCTCCTCTTGGCTCTCTCAGGTCAAGATAGCAGCAAGAGATATAATCTTGGGTAAATAAGAGGTCTTATATAGAAAAGCTACGGATTTGCTCTTAATTGAAACAAATTGACATTATCATCCAGGACGATCACTTGATCGTCATGTATGATCAATACAAATTTAGCTCAATCAGTTAGAATGATCTAGGAGAGTCTACATGATTAAAGGACTTCTTTGTTATGATGTTTTAGGATGATAGGATATCAACTTGTATGATTAGTACAAAAATCTCTAGGACGATATGATCGAGCAATAAAACCTTAATTACTTTCCTTAATTACCAGACTAATTTAGGCATAATTGCACTACATCATCCAAGACGATATCCTGGACAATGTCCAAAAATAAAAACATGCCTAAAAGAATCTAGTGGCTGATTTTTTCTAATTTGAGCCTATCATCCAAGACGATGCTAATATCATCCAGGATGATTTTTTTAACTGCGGCTCCCTTAACCATGATGCCCTAATTAGCGTTTTTGTTTTTAACTGATCATCTAAGATGAGTTGAGATCATCCCGGATGATGTTATCAAAAATAGAAAACTCTAAAATCAGATAAAATTTTTCCCTGAGTGTATATGTGCGAGGTTATTTAGCATCAAGACCCACTTTATTTACAATTGACTCAAGAAAAGGTTAAAAACAAAATTTACAAATAGACTCAGTCATAATCTACCCAATCTTAAGCTAGCTTTATTTGCAATTGGCCTTGTGGATCTGAAATATTAGTAGGCAAGGCAATCGTAGAAAAACAAAAGTGTCAAAAATGTTTGTTATCATCAAAATTATAATTCCTAGATCCAGATTTGTAACACTCCTCATATAGGGTGAAGAAAGAATGGAGACTCAAGGTGGTTGCTCCATTAGTGGTACAGTCTTCTCCTTGTACCCATATTGACCCCAAATATAAAGGGAAAACACCCATGGAAGTTAATAATTTTGAAGAATTTCATCCTTACCATATCAACTTTTTAACAGGAAAAACCATTGAAGAAATGATAAAATATATGAATGATAGCCTTAGGAAGATTGATGAGGATGAGAAGAAGGAAAAGGAGGAAGAAAATCATAAAAATTTGATTGAAAATTTTAGTCCTGATGAGGATGATCTTATAGAAGAGGGGGATATCGATGTTCTCTAATATAGTAGAAGATGACCATCTCTTCCAAGAGACCCTCATACAGATGATTTGTTGGAAGGAGAAATAAAAAAGGAAGGGAATTGGAATCCCCAAATATATACTTTTTCTTCAGCAATTAAAAAATAAGGATGCTCGCTCAATGATATGACTAAGAGATTGGATGAGATGGCTTTTGCCATGATAGCCCTTATCACTCAGCTTTTAGGTCTCCAAAAAGCCCCAAACATAACAGATAAGCCTTCCATTAGTGCAGAAAAAGCCAAGGAAGTAGTGCAGGTTGATGAGGATATTGGGAGTTAGGAAAACAATAAGACTTGGTCAATAAGTCTCTAACCTTCAAAGGAAGATTTGAAGGATTTAATTAGTCAACAGATTAAGGAATCCATGACACATAGCAAAGGAGGTCACTATATTCAAAGAGGAAGACCTTATCCTGAGGAGTTTGATTTAATAGAGTATCCCAAAGGCTTTGTTTCCCCTTCTATAAAACTATTTGATGGTGTGGGAAAACCACATCTATATTTAGCTCATTTCATAACTGGGTGTTGTAATGTGGATGGCAGTGATGCTCTTCACTTTAAACAATTTGTGATCAACCTTTTTGGTGTAGCCTTTGATTGATATGTCGAGTTAACAAATGACTTGGTAAAGATATTTGAAGAGCTGGAGTCTTTGTTTGTAGAGAGGTTTGCAGGAGCCCAATATCACATTATAGTGGGAGATCTTGTAGTGGAGAAACAAAAATCAAATGAGGGGTTGTTGAATTACATTCTTAGGTGGAGAAACCTTAGCCTAAAATTTGAACCACAATTCTAAGAACAACATTCTATAGAGATCTTACTAAGGAAAATTCATGGTCTAATATCACTCATTCTTAAGGGGTTCACTATTAAGACCTTTCAAAAATTGCTTAGTAAGGCATCTAGCCTTTAGTCTAAAGCAACTCAGTTATCCTTCCTTAAAGATAACAGTAATGGTAATAAGTCCAAGAAATTCAAACATAAAATAATTGAAAGAAAAGGCAGTGTGTCAGCATTATCTCTTCAGAAGGGAAAGCAGATTCAAATTACTAAGCAGTAATAACCAAGAAAGGTTTCAGAGTAATAGCACAAAAAAGATAAGGAGAGGGCAGTCAAAAAGCCTGATTTTAGGGGATCCAGAGATAACAATACTATTTTAGGAGAGATGCTACAAAGAATTTCCTTAAGTTCTTGGTTCAAGATGACAATTTCTAACTCCCTGAACCCAAAAGACCAATAGAGGTTGATAAGAAGAATGAGCCAAATAATTTCCCTTACCATAGAATGTTGGGTCATATTCTAGAAGATTGTTATGTCTTTAAAGATTGGGTTGAAAATGAGTACAAATATTGTTGGATGAGTATTCCTGATGCATACTTAGCATACCCGTCATAGTGGTCTCCTAAGGTTATTCGTGTGGAATTCATCCCTATCAAAGGGCAGAAAGCAGAGTCAGCCATTGCAGTTTCCTCTTCAGAAGTGTTCAATCAGAAAAAAGCATTGACTTTCTTACATATTAGGAGGGTTAGCAATTTTCCTTATCCAAAACTTCCCTAAAAATGTTGAACGAACTACCCAAAACCCCATTGGAGTTTCCAAAAGGAACTTAAATGCCCAGTAAAAAGGCCTCTTTTGGAGTTCCTTCAAATAACTCAATGGATGGAATAGGTCCTTCACCCTAAAAAAATTTAAAAAGAAAGTTTAAATGGTGAAGGGAAAGGAAAAAGAAGAATCAATCCCTAAAATCAAACAGGTTATCTCTCCAAATGGCAAGGGGAAATCCCCCAAACATATCACTCTCTCTGATTTCATGTATATTTCAAAGGGTGTTAATGAAATGAATGATCTTTTGCATATATGTTATTTGTCTATTATGATTCCAAAAATGAACCACCTATAATCAAATCTTTTGAATTACATGAATCATGTGAATTTAGATCTAATGATGATTTACATGTGTACAAAATGCAGGGAGTAAGGATTGTCAATGAGCTCGAGTCACTTGACTTAGAGACAAACCAAGTGGAAGAAGAATCAAATTCTGAGGTTTTGGTTCGTTTGACCTTAACTTCTCAGCCTAAATAATTAACATAAACAAATCTCAAAAGTGGTCATGTTGTACCATCTCCAATGGCATCCAAGAAAGATAAAGAAAAAGACCCTGTCAATCAAAATGAGGGTGTGGTTCCACCAACACTTTCTTCGCAAGAGAAAATGGGTGGTGGACCATGAAAAGTATATTATAATGTATTAGCTCACCTTAGGAAACTCCTTGTGAGGATGAGTACATATGATGAACTCATACTTTATCCTGAAATGCGAGAGGATAAAATAAAGGCTCTTCTTGATTCTGAAATTTGTTTTGCTAAACTCACAGAGTGCTCCTTTAAGGAGTCTTTAAACTTAAAATAGGTATCTAGAGTAACCTTTTTTAATGAGGATTTACTACTAGGTACCTAAGATCATAATCACCCACTTCATATAACAATTGATATTAACAATTTCAAGTTGAATAGAGTACTTGTTGACCCATGTGCATTGGTCAACATAATGAGCCTAGGTACTATGGCCAACTAGAGTGTTGAAACATAGAAATTAAGTTCTGAAAAAATGATGTTGTGTGGATTTAATGAAAAGGGGTAAAGGCTCTATTACTCTTTCACTGTTGATAGGAGATTCGAGAACTAATGCTGAATTTCACATCATTGATTCTGAAATTCTTTTAAAGCATTTCTTAGTTGGACTTTATTTCATGAATACAAAATGGTTCCTTCCTCTCTACACTAATGTGTGAAATATAAATGCAATGGTGTAGAACACTGCATAAGGGGAGATTTGAAACCATTTAGTGTACATAAAGTAAGGAAATATGAAGATGCTTATTACTATATTCCAAAGAGGCTATCAATGTTTTCTAGATTTGTGGTACCAACTAAAGATCAAGTGGAAACCATTGAACCAGAGAAAAAGTCTCCAACATTTGTCTAAGATCACCCTCAAGAAGTATTTAAGGAAAAGATTAGATGGAATCATGCCCCTTCTTCAGCACAATGAGGAGGTAGGATGGCACAGCGAGCCTGTGGTAGGACTCGTGGCAGAGGAGGCAGAGGTCAAGAAGAGTGGAGGATGAGTGCCACCAAATCCCCATCTCCACCACCTACTCCAGAAAGGCCCATCATCCATGTAGGCTTATGGTCTAATTTATAGGATGAGTCAAATGTGATGGGTAGTTCAACAAAATTTAAGTTTAAAATGGGTTATTACTAAAATGCCTATTTGGAACATAAAATAAAATCTCTCATGTGATGAGGACAACTCTTAGAAAGAGGAGGTGTATAAGTTAACTATGTCTGAAAAGTTGAATGATTTTGTAAAGACTTTAACTTCATTATCTATAGTACGATGGATATTTAAATATATGTGTTGCACCAAAGTTAGAATAAGAGGTGGGGAAGGAGTGTGTCTTCTATAAAGCACATCAACCCTCAATTTCATAAGTGGGTGTAAAACTTGAGGATCTTTCTTTAAATGAAATGATAGAACTATATTTTAATTAATATCCTGCTGGTGTCAAAAATTTAATTGAAAAACTCCTTCTATGTGGTCCAAGGGTAAAGCTCAAAAACTATAAAATTGATAGAACTCAAAATACAAATTGAAGAAAAATAAATATGGTGTTGGCTTGGTACTGTTTGACCAATAGATGATAATGACTATTATTTGGTTATTACTAATAATCTGGAGATTGATATGATCTTTACAACGATTACGACACTATTGGGAGGTAGTGTTTAGAGACTACCAATAATCCAGATTACCTTCAAATTAGGGATGAACCTCTTGAGTTTGAAGACAAAATCAAATCAATAATTAATGAACTAAAAGAAATTAATTTAGGTACTGAAGAAAATCTAAGCCCCACTTTCATAAGTGCATTATTAAATGAAATTATTGCCAATGATATGGAATAAATCCTAAGAGAGATTAAGGACTGTTTATATGGAGTTATGATGAAATGCCAGGTTTACATACAGACATAGTAGTCCATAAACTTACCATTCAACCAAATGTTATTCCAATCAAACAAGCTCCTAGAAGGATGCATTTGGAGATTGAACAACAAGTGATTGAAGAAGTGAAAAATTAATTGAAGCTGGTTTATTCGAGAGGAAAAGTACCCCTCTTAGTTGGCTAGCATTAATCCTATTAAGAAAAAAAACAAATAGATTTGCGTAAGCGTTGACTTTAGAGACTTGAATAAATCATGTCAAAAAGATGAGTTCCCATTATCGATACCTAAACTCATGATTGACATTGCTTCTTCTCACAGTCGCTTTTCCTTTATGGATTGATCCTCGGGGTACAACTAAATTAAAATGGCCCTGGAGGACGACTAATATATTTCTTTTAGAAAACCGTTAGAATATACTGCTATAAGGTCATGCCTTTTGGCCTTAAAAATGCTTGTGCAACTTACCAGTGTGCAATGACTAGAATATTCGATGAACTCATTCATGATAAAGTTGAATGTTACATTGATGATCTCATTCTCAAAAGCAAAGAAAGAGAGGATCACATATCCGCTATATCAATTATCATGTATGTGTTTGAAAAGTTTTTATAGAAATTCTTTTTACTAAAGAATTTTTAAAATAACAAATTCAACCCCCCCCCCCCCCCCCCCCTCCTAGTTAGCCTCGGGCTAGTTCATTAGGATTTCACAACCCTCACAAACTTTCATTAACCTCTTTAAGTTTTATCTTATCAAAATAAAATAAAATTCATTTCTAATTTGTTGCCAAAATGCCTTTTAGAACTTCCCAATTTGTGCCAAATTCCTTTTGACCTTTAGGAAACAACAAATGTTCCTAACCCTTCTCAAGTGATAATAAAAATATCCTTGAGAACCTTTTAGGTAGTAGCCAAAAAAAAAACCTGAACTTTTTAGGTTATAGAAAGATATCCCTAAGCTCTTTTAGAAATAATCAAATTTCTTCTAACCAAGTAAAATTCTTTCTAAAGGTACCAAATATCTTTAGAAACCTTGCTTGGGACATGTCAAAATACTTTTATTTGATCCAAGTTCTTCTTGGATATACCCAATATCTCTAGAAGCCTCTATAGAAATTGCCAAAATGCTTCTAAATTCTTCCAAGAATAATCTAAGACACTTTTCATAAGGTGATGTATAGAAATTTTCTTTTCTTCTTAGATCTTGTCCAAATCCAAGTTTAGGCTTTCATAGATCTTTCTTTCCCTTCCAAATTGAACCATATTTTATTTGGAGGATCTCGTTTCACTATTATTTGGTCAATGCCAATATGTATGACGTACTTCTACTCATTCACCACATATTGGGGGTCCTTTTATTGACACATATTTTCACATCAAAGCTGTTTTAGCCCAGATCAAGTCAAGTCGAGCCAGATTAGGCTCAATTATGATCGATCAACTCAATTAAACACCATTAAAGAAAACTAAATCAAATTGGATCCAAATTTCATCAAATTAAATCCATATTAAATAAAATTAAATCAAATCAATTGAGTCGACCCAAAATCAATTCCAATTGAACCCAATTGGGCCTCGTCAATCCTTAAGTGCTAAAAGCATACTGAGCGGCCTTTTTCATTTATTTATTATCGCAAGTTATGGAGATTTTATTTATGAAAGAGCTTGCATGCCTATTTACCTTAATCATTATGTTATTTCAAGTACAAATATAATTTGACGCAATTTAAAGCAGATTTGATTCTAATTTTGCAAAATCAACTAAATCGGACCCGAAATAACCTAAATCAATTTAGGTTCAATTTTAGTAGTAATTGATCAAATTGGGGAAATTGGATTCCTAGACTTGAAAATGGAATCTAGGGATCATATTTCACCTAAAGTCCCATTCAATTTCATGTCAAATCAATAAAAAAATCTACTCAAGTGGTGTATCCTTCATTTCACGAAATGAGGGAGAGGGATTGGGCATTTTTGATAGCACGCTTGTGTGCACCCTAAGAGGATAATAGGGAGAGGGGAGATCCATTCAGCTCCCCCATATCTTTCCACCCCATGAGTAAAAAGAAGAGATAGTAAAAGGGTAAGACAAAGAAGGCAGAAAAGGGTTTCACGCATTCGTACTGTCCAGATCCTCCTCTAGGAAATCCATCTCCCCTGTCTACCGAGTCCTCGAGGTTCGATTCTCCTTGGCTGCCAAATTCCACCCTTCCTACAAGCTTTTTTCTAGGAGCTAAAGCTAAGTCAAGAGAGATATTTCCTTCTCTAGTTGAAGATCTTTCCTGTTGCGATTTCCTTTCCTTCTTCAACCAAGAAGGAGGGCCTCCTTGTTGTTGTTGTTGTTGGTTTCCTCTTCCAAAACCCAGGACCAAGGAGAGTTTAAGTCAATCCCTGTTGCAGTTCAAGAGGAGGTAGGAAGGGTCTACTTCCTTCCAAATCAATTATGGCAACATCTTGCCAAAGAAATCCACTTATGAAGCACTCACTCAGTGAGGAAAGCAATTTGGAGGCTTTTGGCAGCTTCCAAATAGCAGTTTGGATCCTTTGGAGTAGCTTGGAAAGCACTTGGAGCTTGGATAGAAGCTTTAATGTCAACTTGGACAGCACTTGGAGCTTGGACAACAACTTGGAGTGCTTGGATAGCCCGGGCGAGGTAAAATTCTTGGCTAGTCAGAGCCTTTGATATGTGATATATATAATCAATCAAATCCCACGTCTTTAACAAACATAGATTATGAAATTATGAAGTTCATAAATGTGCTCATTTAATTTCAAATGCTTGTAAAGCTAAATTAGGTGTATACGACGGACCTTCAAAGGTCTATGTGTCATACCTATTTCTATTATTTTTTTTTTTAAAATTATGTAAGTTCATTTATGTAATTTTCTAATTAAAGTGGCCACATAAAACCACAAGCAAACTAGACATGTAAGAGGCCTTAGTTTGTAGTCAAATCAATGTGTTTATAAACTCCCAAACGTCCTAATCATGAAAAAACTGATTTAGGAATCCTTCTAAAGCTTTAGGAGATCAATATTTTCCTTCTCCAAATGAGTCCAAAATATTTGTAGCAGAGTAGAAAGTTCTCTATGTTGGAGTTATCATTGATCTCTTTGTTGGTGATGTTGTGAATTTCCTCAAAATACTCAACATGCCATCTCACAAGCTTTCAAATTTAGAGACAAATTTTGAATTCTTTCATTTTATTTGTTGGAATGCAAAGCTGACAAATGATACCCTTACTTGTTTCCTTGAAAGTCCATATAGAAGTTTCCAAAATGATCTCTATAGAGGCCTAGAATAGCACATGTAAATCCTAAGATCAAATCTTAGTTCATTCCTTTTATTTTCTAAAAGCACAAAATTAGCAAATGAACTTTTCATCTTCTTCATACATGATACTTGGGGTTGTCCTCATAACCACAAGTGGTCAATGGCATGAATCTTGTAACCATATGATAAGAAAAAAATCGTAGGTTCATTTGATCTCGTTTGTTGATACAAAATCAACAAGTCAACACCATTCTTCCCTTTCATGTGCGACAGTTTGAAACATCCAAAGTTTCTAAACATCATCATTACATGAATTATTGGATCTTAGAACCAAAATCTAAGTCATCCACTCCCTTGCTTATCATTCTCAAAGCCCTCTTAGAACTCCCAAATGATCTCTAGAGAGCCTGAAAGAGCGATTAAAAAAAACAAAGGGTCAGATCCTAGTTTCATTTGATTTATTTGTAGAAATAAAAAGAATTATCAAACAATAATCCATATCTCTTTCATACATGATACTCAGAGCTTCTTCAAAGCTCTAAGTGTTAGATTGTATTAGAATCTTCTAATGCATCATCCTCCTTCATGTAGCATACTTGAGGCCTCCTCAAAGCTATAAGTTTCGTGTTTCATGAAGTCTAGCACACATTAGAAGTGTTCTAGTGTGTCTTCCTCTCTCTTATGTGTGATGGCTTTGTAACATCTCAGCATTCCAAACACATCATTACATAAATCATTTGGAACTTGGAGCCAAATTCCAAGTTCTTTAACCTCGAATGTTGGAACATAAAAACTAAAAAATATTTTCTCATGGAAGATGTTCTAGGGTTCCTCAAGCTTTTAAACATATTGTTACATGAGTCATTTAATCATAGGATCAAATCCTAGGTTCTTTTGGTTTGTTTGGTGAAACATAAAAACAACAAACAACCTCTCTACCTCTCTCACATGTGTATTTTGGAGCCATCCCCAAGCCCCAAATATTCTATCACATGAATCATTGGATTTTAGAACCAAATTCTAAGCTATCCATCTCTTGTTTGTTGAGACAAAAATCAATAAACAATCATTTATCCCTCCTTATGCATGTTAACTTGGATTTCCCTAAAATCCTAAATGCATGCCAAGAGACCTTCAACATGGAACCAAATCACAAGTTCTTCTATCCTTTGTTTTTTTGAAACACAAAATCAATAAACATACATCTATCTTTTCCTCCACATGCATGATAGTTTGGAGCATCTTAAGGCTCCAAACATATTATTACATGAATCATTTAAAACTTGGAACCAACTTCCAAGTTCTTCAACCTCATTTGTTGGAACATAAAACTAAAAAATAACTTCGCATGCATGATGTTATGAGATTTCTCAGGCCTTTAAACATATCTTTACATGAGCCCCTTAATCTTAGGACTAAATACTAGGTTCTTTACCCTTCTTTGTTTGTTGAAACACATTGTCAACAAACAAACGTCATTTGTCCTTTCATTTATAGTAACTTGAAGTTTCTCCAAAAGTTTTACTTATTATTACATGAAGTTATTGAACTTAGAACCAAACTCTAAGTTCTTTCTTTCAATTTTTTTGAAACTAAGGTTAACAATTGAACATCCCGCTTAGACTTAGGACCTAAATCCTAGTCTTTCTTCTACATTCACTTAAACTAAATAAGGTGAATGATTATCTCTCTTTGAATACCAAATATTCATATCATGAAATTTTTGTAACTCTCAAGTTACATCTCCTTCCTACAACCCCAAAGTTTTAGGGAGTTTATTAAAACATTTATTCATTGGAACACAAAACCAAAGAATAATCTCTTAGCCTTAGGATTCAAATCCTAGACCTCCCTCTCCATTCACTCAACCCCAACTAAGTAAATGATATATTTTACTTCAACAAAAAAATTTCAAGGGATTTCCCTCAACTTGCAACCCATAAGTTTATTGTTGCTTCTCCCTTCTATAACTCAAGAGTTGTAGGAAACCTTATCATTCTTCTAGAAACTCAAAATTATTAAAGCGCATATCCCTCTTCGAACACCAAATGTTAAAATAATGTTTATGAGCTTGTAACCCCTAAGTTTCACACCTTTTCCCTCATGTTCCTAACACACATTTGGTAATTGATTATGTATCATTAAACACATGGTTCAATGATTTACCCTCTCATATCCAGCCTATAGGTTGTGTATTCCTTCACCACTTTCTACAACTCAAAAGTTGTAGGAAGATCTTCTCATTCTTCTAACCAAAAATAGGAGAGTGTGCATCATTCTTTGAATGTTAAATATTCAAAAAAATTTCAAGAGGTTGCAACTTCTAAGTCACACCTTCTTCTCATCCATCCCTCCTATTCAAATTAGAGGAATGAACCTCCTCTCTTTGAACACCAATCATTCAAGAGATTTGCATTACTTGCAACCTTTAAGTTGTATGTTCTTCTCTTTCACCTCTCCAATCCAAATTAGAGGGATGAACCATCACTTTTTGGACACCAAATGTTCAAAGAGCTTTCTCCAATTTGTAACATATAGGTTCCATTTAGCCTTTTCTTTCCCTACGAGTCAAAATTGTAGTAAATCTTCAAATTCTTCTTTTACTCTACTAAACCCATATAGGGAGAGTGTATATCCTCTCTTTGAACACTAAATGTTCAAAGGGAATTCATAAGATTATAACCCAAAGTTACAAACTTCTCTCCTCCAACTTCCAAGTCATAATAGATTTCCTCTCTCTTTAGCCCCAATGCTAAATGAGGTTCTCAAACATTTAACCCAAAGCTATATGTTGGACACATTTTTCTTAGATCCTAACTCTAAGTTAAACAACTTTAGTGTGACATACCATACAAACCTCACACACATAGGTTCACAGCCCCTTAGGCATGCTAGGATTAGGATTTTTTTTCTTTTTCTACGCATGTGTTTGATGTTGTGCTGTAATTGTCTATTAGATTCTCTACGTTGTGAGCACTTATCCTTAAGTGGTTATTATAAAAATATATGTGCTTTCTTGTAGGTGGCCATGTCCAAAGTGGGGTGCAAATAAATCATAAATATAAAAAATGCTTGCATGACAACCCCAAGCGAGATTGCTAATAGGGTAGAAGTAGGTGCTTAGGACTTCAAGTGCTAGGTAAATTCTGGATGTGATATATTATATGAACTGCTTTCAAACTCTATTTTGCAGCCTTGAGTCTTTTATAATTTCTACATGAATTTGATAGAATTAGGAGTTGTATTAGACTTATGGGAGTTTGAATTTAAAAAAAGGAAGTGGACCAGAAGGATGTACGTACTGAAGGTGAATCCAACTTTCCATTTAGAAGCCAAAAGATTGAGGACCCCCCCCCCCCCTAACAAGTAGAGTCTGTAATAAAATTTTACTTGGTTGTATAATGGTAGGCAACTCAGCTACCAAACTTAGTTGTAATAACTGGATATTATTTATATTTCTGCCTTAATTAATTTACACTTTAAAGCATGTGTTGATTGTTTATTAAATGTACAATAGAAATGCATGTTTTTCTTAGGATTCTTTCTTTTTTTGCTTAGGGGTGGTTTGGATGTATGGATGTGGTAGGATCTTAGAATAAAACTAAGATTTCTACATGTTAAAAATATAAACAATCTAAAATTAACTTAGGCTCAATGATTTTCAAATAAAAAGAAAATTACATGGCTCCCTTTCAAAGAGTTAAGTTTTCTAAACATTAATAATTATGCATATCCCAAATATGTTTAATGTAGAATATCCCTCAATAAGTACTAGATAACAAAAAAATTTATTTTTTATGAGTTAGCATTATGCATACCAAACATAATTAGACATCTTGGCTTCAAAGCCAAGTTGTAAGCCCTACTTCCCAAACAAAAATATCCTCCATACTCTTTATATGCATTGAGACCAAAATCATGCTTTTTAAAAGTAACTAGGTAGGTCTAGCTGGTAGCCCTTTCTAGGCAGGAAAGTAAATCTAGATGTCGGACTGGCTATGCCTCATATAAGGTGCAGTTTGTAAGTCCATTTGAATTTTATTATACTTAGGTTCAAGTTACTACTTCTCGGTATTCTTCACCTTAGTTTTAGGATCTGAGGCAATAGTTGATTCCAATCATCATACAAATCATCATCTTTTGGGTAATTTCTCAAACATATGATGTTGGAAAGTAAGCCCCAAAATTCCATGGAAAATATCAACTTAAATCAAACTTAGATTCCTAAAATGTAAAGCATAATATGGGATAGTTTTAATACCTCTGAGTTTCTCTCATAATCAAGTACTCTTATATTTCTTTTATTTTCCCCTCGTTCAAAAAAAAACTAATTTCAAGTTGATCCCCTCTCTTCCTTGAAATTTCTAAAGGCCAAAAGCCTTTAAATAAGATTTTATTGGATTTTAAAAAATAAAATTTAATCCAATGTCTAGATAATTTTTAAAAGCAAGAAAATCATTAATTTAATCAAAATTGTTCTCAAGAATCAAAGCTTGAGATATAATTAACCATAGGGGCTAGCCCTATGGGACACATGTACCCCAGAATAAAATAAACCCCATTTAACCAAACCTTTAATGGAGAATCTCTGTTAAATTACAAATTTTATCATTGAGTCCATAAACAAATGATATTTCTATCATTCAGAATAATATATCATCTTTCTTATGTCATACTCGATCATAAAGTATGCAATCCGTTTGAGGATAACAAAAATTCTCCAATAAGTTCTTTTGTATTTGTTCATATTTGGAATGTAGCGTAACCAAAATTCTCCAATAAATTTCCCACCCCCACCCCTTAATCTTATAATAGTGCTTATGGGAAGGTCATAACAAGAATTATCAGCCTTTCATTGCATGCTAATCACCGCCTTCATGTCTTGTTGAGAACATTTCATGTATTAGACTATTTTTCGCATACATGATATGATTTTTTTTCACATGTTTTACTCTTTGCTCATAAGTATGGCATCTATAATTGAGATGAATTGCTTTCACTTAGATTATGTATTCCCCTTCATTCAATTTGATTATCATCTACTGATGTTTGCTAGCATGCATTATTACACACATTAATCTCTTTCATTTGTAGGAGGAAAATATGTTTGTTTGTGTGACTGATACGTGCATCATAATAAATCATCATCATCTTTATATGGCTTTGTAACTTTTTCCTTCATCAGCTTATAATCAAATTACACATGTTCATGTTGATTTTTGTTAGTGAGGTGTTTCACATCATTCCTCATGTGACATTAGGATCTTTATTTTTCATGAGCCATTTCTCTATTCATTGATGTTCACTTAAATGCTTTAAATTATCATTTAGGATGTTACATTTTAATTTTATTATGTATTTATTACATTAAAGTTTGATTCCCTACTGTGCGTTCAAGTTCAAGTCCAAATACAATCCTGTTAATTATTCAAGTTTAGGTCCATTATTTTACCAAAACTTTAGGAAGCCTCCCAACGACTCATCTGTTTAAGGAAAATTTGAGAATTCGACCTTCCCACCATGCTAAGAAGAGCGTGTATGGTTGGTCAGACGATATCGCAATCATGAAACTTCAACCCCCACCACGCTACTAAAAGTGTGTATGGGTCTACGAAGTACTTGCTTGAAAACCCAATTGCTTTCCCAGCAGGCACTGAGGCTCACATGGGTACTTAAAGTTGTACTTGTCACACTATGAAGAGCATGTAGAGGGCCTACCAACCTCACCGTAAGCATCGCATCAGGTTTCCTCCTACCATGCTATGAAGAGTGTATATATGAGGTTCCCTGGCACGTTTCGAATGCCATATACAGGGTTTTAAGTTTTATAAATTATACCTCGATAAAGGGATGAAGTCGACGGTGCTAAAAATGTATATGTACTTTTTTACTCGTTTCATTTCTCTCTCTCTCTCTCTCTATCTATCTATCTTTTTCTTTCTCTTGTTCTTTTGTTTATACCTACGTATATATATGTACATATATGTATCTTTTAGCAATAATGATATTGCATATAATCAATGGTAATGGCCAATAACATGAATAACAACATTAATTTAATCAATAATAATAATTAATATCAATAGTAGAAAAAATGATAAAAGAAAAGCTTACCACTATGATTTTGTGAGGGAGTATATAGATAGGTTCACAAGCTCTGTTTGGTTCCAAAATAGGCTTATGGTTAAATGGAGTGTAAGTTGGGCTTTAGGATTGCAATAAAGCAGAATTGTCGGAAATGGGATTGGTTAAAGCTAAGCAAGCGGAGTGGTTATTATTAGACCCTCCTCTCTCTCTCTCTCTCTCTCTCTCTCTCTCTCTCTCTCTCTCTCTCTCTCTCTCTCTCTGGAAAAATAGGGGTAGTCATATCCAATTTCATTTCAAAAAATGAAAATTACAAAAGATAACAAATGATAAGTAAGAAAAACAAAAGAAAAAACTTACAATACCAAACTAGAACCTAATAAATAAATAAAAGAACTCTTTAAAAGGAGATAACAAAGAGAAGTCCTTCATAAAAGAAGGAACAAAAATTATAGAGAAGGAAACAAAAAACCTCCTAATCAACCACTAGCTAATAGGAAATCACACTAGAAGGCCAATATAGAACAATCAACCAGAATAGCACTAACCAACAACAATAACAGAGCTCAAATAGCAACAAGTCCTAGAACAACAAACAAACTCTTCCAGCACTGGAGGAACCAAAAACAGAAACAAATCCACTAAAGAAGGCATAAAGAAATATCTCCCCTAAAACAAGCTGCAACCAAAAAAACTCTAATAAACTTCCCAAGCCTCAGTAGAACATTCCAGTCCAGCCCAGTTAAAAAAACTATTAAACCATAAAAACAAGATATTTTTACTGAAGAAACCTAAAAATAAGTAGCCACAAAATAACAACTGGAAAAATCCAGAGCCACTCACTAGCAGGATCAGAGAGTCAAAAAACTAAAAAGAAGCAAAGCCTATCCAGACCAAAAAACCTCCCTCTGAAGAAACATTTCAAACCACAAAAACCAAGTGAATATAAATCATAAAAAAAAACAACACCCAAGGAAAAGGACAAACCTAAAAAAGAAAAAACTGGCTATCCACAATTTTAGAGAAAAACCTGGTTACCATTTCTACCGGCTAAAACACCCATAATAGAATGAAAAGATTTCCAATGAGAAGCCTTAGCAATAAGATTAGAATAAATGAGTCTACTCAAAGTATTGAGTTAAAAAATTTATTCTCAAACTTCATATTATTTCTCTCTTTTCAAATAAAATAAATAAAACAACTAACAGACAGAAATAAGAAATTTTTAACTTGAGAATTAAAGTTAAGAGAGGAAATAAAGTCCAGTAATTGAACTAAATTTAGTCTGAACAGAAAAAAAGAATATTAGGAAAGAATTTAGAAATAATACTAAAAGAATAATCACATTCAAACAATAGATGATTGTGATTCTCATTAGCTTTCAAACAAATGATACAAGAAGTAGAGACATTAATATTCCTCTGAACTGGGACATCTGATGTTTTAAGCCCCTTTAATAAAGTCATCCAAGCATAGAAAGAATATCACAAGGCATACCTCATATGCTAAATCAACTTATAAGACTCAACTTTATTAGAGTCTTCAAAAAAGCTCTATATAGCATACTAAAGGAAGGAAGTAAAACTCCATTCCAAGCAATATTCAAAATTTGAGGATCCATGATAGCAACATGAGAAAAAATAGAACTAAGGGTGGGGCTTAAAGAAGAATCCAAATTCTAACTTTTATCATAAATTTAATTTCCTAATTTCAGATTAAGAGAATCATAATCCAAAATAACCCTATTAGAAGATACAATTTCCTGAACTGATTTTCCCAAACACCACGGATCCCAATATAAAGAAAGAGAGCTGTTAAGAAAAATGTTAAAATGAATCTTTCCTTTAATATTTCTGGCAACCAAAGAGATATTCTTCCATAACATGGAAATCGGCTTCTACCAAGGTTTCCAAAAGGATAAATACTTAAATTTAACCCAAATAGCTAAAGGACCAATGTCATTGATTATTCTCCAGATAAGAGAATAGTTATGAGCAAAAATGAGAGCAACATGATAAAAAAGGCCCAGACCTCCAACATCTCTAGGCTTACAACTTTATTCCAAGCAATAATATGGATTTTCCTACTAGTAGGATCACCATGAAAAAGGAAATTAGAGCAAACTTTTCTAATAAATTTAAAACAATATTTAGGCAAAGCAAAACCCCTGATCCAATACAAAATAATATTGGAAATAGTGAAATTCAAAATTTGAACTCTCTCAATAAAAGAGAGCAATTTAGCTTTCCAATCAGCAAACAAAATAGTAATCCTATTAAATAAAGGCTGAAAATCAGTAACTTTCAATTTCTTACTAGAGGGGAAAACCTAAATATTTAATGGTATTATAAGAAGTTCTAATGCCAACAATGTAACTAATAGTATCTTCTAAAGGACAATCTTTAGAAAAAATAAAAGAGTTTTTACCGGTATTAACCAATAAGCCGGTGGCAACCGCAAAATAGTCCAAGTTATCATTAAGTTTTCTACATTCTCCAAGGCAACTTTCCCAAAACTGATAATATCATCTGCAAAAAGAAGATGAGAAATAGTATTATCACCAACTTTTATCCCCTCAATGATGTTATTTTGAGAATCATCCTCCAAAATAGTAGACAATGCATCCATAATAATATAGAAAAGATAAGGAGAAAGTGGACATCATTATCGAATACCTGAAGTAGAATTAAAAAAACTCATGCATAGAACCATTAAGAATAATAAAAAAATGAACATCTTCTATGCAACCTATTACCCAAGTAATGAAAATCTCCGGGAAACCTTTTTGAATCATCCTAGAGATTAAGAAATCTCTAGATACTGTATCAAAAGCCTTATGAATGTCAATTTTACAACAAAAAAACTTATCTCTAGGAAAATGTTTAAAATAGCTAAGAAGTTCAACAGCAAGAATAATATTATCCGTAGATATCTTCTTCTTAATAAACCTAGATTGGCTTTTATGAATAATAAAAGGCATCATACTTTGCATTTTGTTAGCAAGAATTTTAGCCACAATTTAATAAAAAAATATTGCATAAAGAGATAGGCCTAAAATCTAAAACATTAAAAGCATTATTCATTTTGGGAATAAGAGAAATGGCAAACACCATAGTAGCTTTAGGAATAAAATAAGAATTAAAATAATAAAGAACAGCTTTACCTAAAGTAGGACCCACAACCTCCAAAGTATACTTACAAAATTCAAAACTATAGCCATCGAGACTAGGGGAAGAGTTCTTTGGATTATGAAAAATAATCTTTCTAATTTCTTCAACCGAAACGGGGTAAACCAAAGTAACTTTTAACAATCTGGAATAGTATTTCCCACTGGTATATTGAAAGAAGAAGAATTAGCTGGCACAGGAGAATTAAAAATCAATTTAAAATGATTTACAAAAGAATTATCAATTTCAATAGGGTCCGTAATAATCCCTTTACAATAAGAAATTCCATTAATCTTATTGTAATTCTACCTACACTTGATTTTGGAATAAATAAACCCTAAATCATCTTCCCCATGAGTCATCCATTTTTTTTATCCCTCTGAGAAACCCAAGAAGACCAAAGAGAAAGTTGAACTTTATAAAGAGAATTCACATTAATTAGAGCTAAATTGAGATTCTCATTCATTGGATATTTTCAATAGAAGAGGAAAGATGCTTAGAGGAAACCCAATCTTGCTTCTTAATTAAGACTTTAAGAAGCCTAAGCTTATTATAAAGATTATTGATAGGACTACCAACAGAGGCTTTAGAAAAAATCTTAATAAGAAACTCCCATAAACTATCATATTTGCACCAATAATTTTTAAACAAAAATCTATAATTAGAAGAAGAACAGTTATTGCTACAAAAAATTAGAGGTGAATGATTCGAGCAAAGAGGGATATCAACAACATAAAAGGAAGAAGGAAAAGCATTCAATGAAGAGTTATTAACAAAAACCCTATCTAATTTAATATGAATAGGGTTCTTACTCTACTGATTGAACCAATTACAAAAATTACCAATATTCGAAAGCTCCAAAAGCCCATAATTAAAAATACAATGATTGAAGGCTCCCAAATTATTATAAGAAATAGCACTACCTCCAGATTTTTCATTAGAAAAATGTCAGCAGTTAAAATCTCCTAATAGAATCCATGGTTCAGTAATGTTAGAAGAGAGATGAAGAATATCATTCCAAAGATTAATTCTATTCATAGCAAAATTAGAAGCATAAATAGTCGTAATAAAAAAGGAATTGGAACCAAATTTAATAACCCAATGAATAAGCTGACTAGAAATAAGAATAGAATTGAAGGAAATACAAGAAGTATTCCACTTTAACCAAATTCTACCAGCACCAGAAAAATTAAAATTATTATAACTACCTTCTTGCTAAAAGATTATGTGTCTAGCCTCAAACCAAGAATTACCAAGAATATCAATATTAATTTTAGCTTCAAGAATGCAATAAAAATCAGCCTCAAACTTGTTAACAATATCAACATATGCCTTAACTTTATCTAAACAATTAAAGCCTTTTACATTCTAGGAAATAATATTATGCAAAGACATTAATGTTTAATATTCAAATTGGTGGCCTTCCTGGCAGCTTTTGATCTAGTACATTTACTAATAGTAATAGCGATTTTATTACCAAACTATTTTGGAATAGTAATAACCGATGTAGAGATTCCTTGTAAAGCATTATTCGCATCCAAAGAAGCATCATTAATGAGGGAATCCAACACCTGAAACTTATTATGAGAATCAAAAAAAATTGAATGAAGATTTCAACAAAAATGGATCATTATAAATACCCAAATTATTATTTAAATTGAGATTATCAACAATCTCATCAGTAGACACATTTAATTGGATAAAATCTCATTAGAAGAAGAGATAACAAAACTCTCAAAAATTTCAATCGAATTAACCGCAACCTCCTAATTTTCAGAAACATGAATCAAATTATCCTGAGAACTACAAGAAGCTAAATTTGAATTAGAATTTTGCAACTCATTTAAAGAAACCTCTTTAGAATTTAATAAAGAATTAGAAAGTATATGAGTATTAGAAGGATCATGATCTATCTTTTGAAAAAAATTCTGAGGTTGTTTAAAAGAAGAAGATCTTACTGAGCCTGAAGCAACATTCCAAAGCTTCCAATTTTTACTTCTTCCCTTATTCGGTTTCTGAAAGTCTTCCTGGTTCTCACGAACAATTTTTCACTAGCTGTCATCAATTGCTGTGGCGGTTGAGTTGGACACAACACAGATGGATAAACAATTGAACCACAACCTTGACAAGGAGTAGGCTTCCAATCCTAAATAACTTTTAGAGAAAAAATGTTTCCAGCAATAGAGATATTAACTTCATCTGGAAGAATAGAATCCTTAAAAACTAAAATACAAACTTTATTAAAAGTGACTCTCGTTTGCTCTGCAGTTAAGGAATCTACAGCAATAGGAACCCTAATCAAACTAGCAATCTTTGAAATGCCTTTCGGCGTCCAACATAAAAAAGGTAGATCAAGAAATTTGACCCGTAAAGGAATGGATGTAAACTCTTCACGCTTAGGACGAAAAAGAGGCGATCATTTCTGGATAATAAAGGGTTTACCAAAGAAAAACCAAGGGCCACTAGACCACACAAGTTCATAATCTTCCGGACAAAAAAACTTCATAAAAAAAAACCCCCTCATTCAAAGAAAGAAGGGTAAAACCACCTTTCAATTTCCACACCTTATGCATGACAGATTTTAAAGCTTCAAAATAAGGGCTCTTACCCAATGAGTATCCTACAAGTGTAAGGCCCCATTTAACCGAAGCAACAGAGACATCACCTTCAGAGACAAAGCAAGATTATCAGAAGACGGTAAAAAAGAAACTGAGAAAGGTTTGGATGAATATTGACCAGAAGTCCATGAAACAACAAAAGAAAAATGATCGCAAACAATAAAAAAGAGAAAATCCTAAGAGAATCCACCAAGATGGTGGAAGAAAGCAAAAAAACAAGCAAACAAAAACTGCTTAGCGAAACCGGGAAACCCTCATCAAGAAAAGATCTGGGATGCAACTCGAGGATCATCAATCATGAAAAAGGAATGAAGAGGGAAATCCATTTCCTTCAGGAATCTCGCTTCCGCTTCCTCCAACGTTCCCTCCACAGTCCAAAACGTAGATCCCTCTCTCTCTCTCTCTCTCAATCTTTTCTTTTCTTTTTTTTTGAAGTGAGGCGGGCTATGAGCTGCTTGAGGTGATTTTGGGCCACTGCTGTTGTTGGGAAATGGTATGATAGAAAATAGGGGAGGAAGGCACTTGAATGTGAAGGAATAGTAGTGGAATCTTGTAGTTAGTGTTCAAGCAAAGGGTTCTTAAGAGGTGTTCACGGAAGCAGGAGGCTTGTGGCTAATAGACGGAAGGGGAGGCTTATTGTAGTAGCTAGGTAGGGATTGACAAAGGAGTCCGACTACAGGAACTTTGAACAGGACCGAAAGGGTTGGAATTGGGTTTGACTAGAGCGATTTTCAATCATAGATGAATGAGAGGGTAGTGCGTGAGGTAGATAAGGAGTTCTATCGAAGGCTTGTGCGAGGCTTGCTGATTGGGACAGGAGGTGGGATGGCGAGGGCAAATTATTAGGTCAGGTGACCGGAGGCGTAAAATAAGTTCGGACATTCAATAAAAATTTGCCGCGTCACCTTGCGCTTTAGTTGCGCTTTTTGACTTGCGCTTTAGTTGCACTTTGGTTGCGCTTTAGTTGCGCTTTAGTTGTGCTTTTTGACTTGCGCTTTAGTTGCGCTTTACCTGCGCTTTAGTTACACTAATTTTAAAATAATATTTTATTAATATCCGGACCTATCTCTGCATTCGGTCACCTGACCCGAGGTCGATAGTAAGGGGATAGGCATGCTCAACGAGATGCATGAGAACTGCGACTTCAAACAGTGAAGCAGGGCGGCAACTATGTCAATAAAGAGCTCGGGGCTCGGTTAGGCTTCAGGAAGAGCAGACGAAGGTAGGGATTTGGGGGTATCTCGTTAGCAGGAAAGCGAAAGGAGGCAGAAGCCCAGAGAACATTCGAGTCGTTGAGGTCGAAGAAGAAGCGAAGGTTTCATTCCATCAACATTTTAACAAGGAGCGCAGACACTTAGGCGAGGGATGGGCAACTATTGTGTGTTCATGAACATCACGATGCATAAGGATGGGCACTGTAGATGTGGCGAATATGACTTGATCATGATTCGAGCAGGATATCCGGCAGTTAATTATTTGAGCTCTTTTTTTTTTTTTTTTTTTGTATATTCTAGCTTGAAGGTCCACAACATCAGGGAACAACCTCTTGCAAATATCTACTGAGAATATCTATGAATAACAAGATGAATGCAAATAATAAATTATAGCTCATTTGCTTAGAGAGCCAAGCTGAATGCCACTTGAGCTCATTTAAACTCGGCTTACTTACAAAACCAACTGCATTGAACAAACATTTAAATAGCCCCAACACGTGCATGAAACACATAATTTATAACCAAGAATTAATGATGTCATGATAGCCATAAACAACTCAAGTTCTCAAACTATATGAAAAGATAAAGTTTCACATAAAAATCAGAATATCACGCCAAAGAAAAACTAAATAGGAACTGACACATGGCCCGTTTTGCATCAATTAGCAGCCAAGAAAAATTCTCTGATTTCTCTGAGTCACAGGTTTTTAAAAGCAGACTCATGAGCTTGTTCCTGGGGTGTCAGCCTTGCTAGTAATGCCTTATTATGACAATGCTCTGCATCGACAAAATAAAAGTTTCCATCAGCTTTGAAGGTTACAAATGGCCGATTGGTCTTGGCAGGTCTGACATCAGAAAACTTGATTGTTCTGGGAATATAAGTTGCCAACCAACTCATCATTTCGACGTCAAAGGAATCAGAACCAGGCTTCCATCTGAGTTTATGAATGTAAGGGCTGACGAACCAGTGTAAAGCTGCGGTTGTGGAAGCACTGAGAACCATTACAGTGCTAGCAACAGCTCCTTTCAGAATAACATTCATGTCAGGTGAGGTCATGAAAGTGATTACAGGGCCCAAGGAAACTGAGAGACAGCAAGTGGAGAGAGAGAGAAGCTTCACTTTCTTTATTGTCGCTGAGATAGGTCCATAGTAGATGAATCCGCTTTCTTTGTCATTTTCTTCGAGTTTTATGTTTTTTGGTCCAATGCTAATCTTGCTGTCATCATCTGTGGTTCTTGTAGCTGCAGAATGTGAAGCCCATCTTTTTTGAGTTGGGATGGACGGAGAGCATAAGTTCAGTATGCCTGTAGGACAAGAAGTGGAGAACTGGCTCCTTGTTTCATATCTTGAACTATGGAAATCTGGTTCATCAATAAAGAAGGAAATAAATCAAGTTTGCATTCCAGTTTTTACAGTATGTTTACAACATATAAATAGCATATATCAGCTGTATGATAAAATATAACAGATGCCAAAGGTCATTGTCCATTAATAATAAAAATTAACAGGCATAAGCCCCGAAACTTACCCCATGAATAAACAAATTTAATGAGCCTTTTGTATAATTATCAACAACAGAATGGACTTTCTAATTGGAAGCGAGATCCAATTGTTGTCAGCCTTATGCAAATTGGGAGTAAAGTACAGAAACTTTGTTATCGTGTAAACAAATTTCATTATGCATCTTATCAACAATGTAGATCTTTATCAAAATGTAATGAGCCAGACTGCAATAGGTATTCAATTGGGAACAGTGTATGAATCATCATTCTCAAATCGTTCTATCCATTTTATCATTAAAACTTTTTTTTAACAAATTATTTCACAACTTCTATTCACGTTAAATTTGATAGACTCTCTTCCTAATCTTTTAGGACAAATTTTTATTTTCCCATCTTATGAATGCATTTTTAACCATTCATTCTACAAGTCCAAACCTCCCAAACCCGCCTTCCACCAACGAAAATACTCTCAACATATTCTTAATACAAGCATTCATAATGCTACCACGCATCCATCTTAATATTCTCATTTAAATTGATCATTAGCGACTTTTGTTACAAATCAATAATTAGTCAAAAAAGCTAAATTGTTAAGCAACAGCATATTCAATTGAACACAAAGTCGGTGCAGGCACATTACAACAATTAGATTAAATACTAGGAAGAACAATCAAAAGACAACAAGGCAATTATTAAAGTTCGTCAATGAAGAGGAAGAAAACTTAATGACACAAACACATCTCCACAAAAATAGACAGCAAGCTATCAAGCACTATATGCATTCATAAATAATATTTTAATACATTTTCTTTTAATTACAATTTTGCCCAAATGGTCTAATAAATGACCCACAACGGGTTTGATTCACTCATTTTGTCTATAAATCATATAGTTGTAAACATTGGTATGAAATAAGAATTTCTATTTTTCTCTTCTTTCCCTCTTATAGCTTGGAGTTTGCACCTACTTGAAAGGTGCTTCACTTCTTGCTCCATCAAGAAGCATAACAACTCCCCTCTTCTCCACTTAGTCACAGAGTTCCAGCCGTTCAGTTCGCCACCCAGTCTGCCGCCAACCTGCTGCAAGAGCCATTCCCATATGCCACAAGAAGCTTCCTGCTCATCTTCGGCCCCTGTCAGCTTTCATTCCAAAAATTTCAACCCTTCGCGTCCCAACTGCCCAGCTCCTTCCAATTAGCCGCCACCTATTCAACCCACCACCTTCATGTCTGCAATTTACTGCTGTCCAGTTTTTCCAATTTCTGCAGTCCACCCACTCCTGTAGCCCATACTTCTTCAAGATCCGGATTTCCTGCCATTTCATCTCTCCTTGGTACCATTCTTGTTAACTCCTTGGCTATTTGGTTTCACATCAGCACTCATCATGAAGAATTCTGACCTTGCCAACACATTGCGTTCCATGCAAACGTACCAAAAATCCCAATTTTCAGAAATCCAAAAATAATTTTCAGCAAGCTGACATGCAATTAACATCCGTTGGAACCACTCTACTACAATTTCAAAATTTCATGAACTCTGTGGACAAGCGCCTTGACAGCCTCTGCATGGACAGCCACACAACTCTTCCTCAAGAACCACTACCGTTCGCCAGAATCTTGGGTTCAACCTCCCATTCTCCTTCCCACCAGCAGCCGCTGGTTTTCTTATGTTTTTCGTTCCTTAAAAATATGAAAATTGAACTACCTCGATTTAATGGATCTTATGTGGGAATATGAATATTTAAAGCTCATGAGTATTTCGATTTTCATTCTACTCAGGATTGCATCGTGTTCGCTTTGCTTCATTTCATCTTGAAGGCCCTGCGGCAACATGGTATCAATGGACTCGTATGAAAGACCAAAATCCTTCTTGGCCAGAATTCATGATATCTTTAACAACATTTTGGCACTTCTTCTTACAAAGGTTTGCATGGAAATCTATTGCAATCAACACAAACTCCTTCCGGTCTTGAATATCAAACTTCTTTGAAAATCTTGCTTTTAAAATTTCTCATTATCAAGATCTACCCTAATTAGCTATTTTATTTCTAGTCTTAAATAAGAATTACTAGGGAACTTTTACTTGCCAAACCTTATGCTCTATTAAATGCCATGGACTTAGCTCGATGACACGAATCAAAATTTCAAGAATTTTTTTCCCTTTCATTATTAGGTAGAGCTCACCTAAAAAGGCTGGATATAAAATATTAAAAATGATCTTTCTTTATTAGATTTAAACAAGAATTTGATTTTTAACATGACACAATGGGAAAAAAAGTTTCATGTAGCCGACCCCACGTATTGGGACAAAGGCTTGATGTTGTTGATGTTGTCATTATCGCATTGGCGCAAAACACAACCTAATTTGCATTCTACCAAAACCCCTTAATTCCTCTTCTTTCAACCCATCACCCACCACTCCTTCGCCACCATCAACTCTTTCCACTTAAAACACCTTCACTTCCTATTCAAAAACTTCCCCCAGCCGAAATTCAATTTTGTCATGACAAAGGAGTGCTTGACCCCTATACGATGAACGAAGCGCAAGGGGGCAAAATTGGTGAATCTAACAGCGCGCGCTTTGACAAAACACATCACTTGAAAGGTCAAATGACATCTAATTGCCAAACGGACTGCACCGTTACGATCAGGACATCGAATTCTTCTAGGTCGAGGCCCCTTGTAATCAAATCAAATGAGATTAGTCCTAGGGGAAGACCGACACCTGAAATTGATGGCGACTGATGTCCAAATGACTTTCGATCGCACAACAGATCGCGTTGTTACATCTGGACTATCGTTAACACTCAAGAACTACATCTTCTGCAGTAAATTGGGATCATCCGAAGTTGTGGCCTGGGAGCCAAAGTGACGACACATATCTCGAGAAAAAGGGACCTCGACATCATCAAAATAACCTACAAATGTGAAACTGACTTCTCCATTGCGTTCAGAACGTCCCAAACACCTAAAGATGATAACCAATTTGTTCGCATGAAAATGTGCGAGGTCGATATGCCGCTAATACCTAAGGATGACAGTCAATCGGGAGGCAAAACATGAAATTTCAAGAAAAAATACGCTCGACAACACCCAAATGGCGTCTGATTGATGAACGGACTTCGTCGTTGCATCCGAAATGCCACTAATATTTAAAACTGATGATCAATTTATTCAATTGAGGTTGCGCACATAAATTGAGGCGGTTCTAATGCAACAACACATATTTCAAGAAAATTAGCCTCGACACTGCCCAAATGATGTTCCATCGCAAAGCGGACTGCTCCACTGTGATTAAGACATCGACAATACCCTAAATTCACTATTAATTTGTTTAATTACGATTACCCGGCGAAATTGACACAGAAAATGAGACAAAATGTGCAAATTTTGTAATAAAATGTACGCAAATCGAGACAACTAGGGGAAGAAAAATAAAAAAATGAGAAAGGAAATATTTCTAGAAAAAGAAGAAAAAAAAGTGAAAAAAGTAATGCAAAATGAAAGTTAAAAGGAAATTTTTGTATTTTATTTCGTTGTCGTTGTCGCCAACACTCCACGCACAAGTATAACCTTGAAAACTCAAAACTTTGAGAGCCCATTTTTGGTGTTCGCGGCGCACTGGAAAACCTTTTACACACGCTTTTTTAGCGTAATGAGATGAAAACCTAGTGCGGCGCATACGACAAAATGGGTAATCATCAAAGGCCCCATTTTCGACATTCACGGCGCACCGAAAAACCGCTCATTTACACTTTTCTTAGCCTGGTGGAATGAAAACCCAGTGCAACGCCTACGGTGAAGTAGGGATACTTATAAGTACTCGTACGCGGGGAAACAAGTGTTATAGAAGACCCATGCACACCTTTCTTGGTATGGTGGAGGACGAAAATTACGGCTGCGATATCCAATGACATCTATCATACACGCTTTTCTTAGCATGGCGGGAATGTCCGGATTTCTGTAGTTTCCCCTAAATGGGAGAGATGCCGGGAGGCTGCCAAAAATTTGTCTGAAAAATGACAAGGACTTAGACAAAATAGGAGACTTGAAATGAACAACAGGGAACTCATCTTGGACTCAAATGGACCTTAAACAAATGATAGTGAACTCAACTTGAATTTGGACATAAATGAAATGAATGATCAATAAAGAAAATAATTTGAATGATAACACAAAAATTTCAATGATATATTAAGGAATCATTGAGATGCAAGTGTTAATAAACGAATTCGCTATTTAAGTCACCTTTAATTGACGTTTAGAGACTTGTAACATCCAATGTGACTCATCCATATGTAACAACCAATTGACTTGTGGCAAATGAATTTTCATATGCCATTTGCTTGCAAGCAAACATAAATAGGCTATAACCAATTGAGTAGGACACATAAGTTAAAATATGAACAATTCACCTCAATTATGAATGATATGCTGATGGGTAAGACATGGAGGATATATGGTGAATGTGATGACTCCCTCACACAACAATGATGCACTATCTACAAACGAAGGACTTGTGACCTAGTTGCAAATATATACATAAGCATATACAGAGTATACATGAGGATTAATGTGTGGCGTTTACATCAATTTTATAAGAAAGCGCGTTGAACAATGATGCTCCCAACAAAATATCCATGAGTGAAAGCAAGAGGTCTACCATGATACGCTCATGAGTAAAGCTTGGAAATCTCATGTGTCTATAAGGATGGTAAATACAAAAGCCAATGATAATTGTCCATATTATTGGCAACAATATTGTGGCAAATACACGTCCATCTTCTATAAGAAGAGAGAAATATTGACGTTGGAGGGCTTAGAGGATGATGACTGTTTGCAGCTCCTCAACAACTATGATGCACCGACACTTCTCCTCAAAGAGGCGTGCAGTGTCTAACACCGTGTCCGACACGACACTCGTCCGACACTCCTCCGACACGTGTCGGACACGCCGAAAACGTGTCTGATTAAAAAATATTAAATGCAAATTGGACACGCATGTCCGACAAGCGTATCTTAAATATTTTATAAATTTTTTTAAATATAATTTCTGGTATTTTGCGGGATTTAAACTAAATTTCTTATTTCCTATCCACAACATCAAATCAACATCCGCACTTAATTCCCAATCATCGAATATTCTCATTTTCATTTCTTTTTTGCAGTGAAGATATTTTCATCTCCTCTCTCGGTGACTGATAAATGGCATCAACATCTGACTCTCGACGCCTGAAATATTAATTGTTGTTTTTTGAAACTCACAAAAAAAAAGCTAATGTATATGCTCGGTATCGCTAGGTACCGCTAGGTACATGCTCGGTACCGCTAGGTATTGCTAGGTACCGCTCTAGGTACATGCTCGGTACCGCTAGGTATTGCTAGGTACCGCTCAGTACATGCTCGGTACCGCTAGGTACAAGCTCGGTACCGCTAGGTTCAAGCTCGGTACCGCTAGGTACAAGCTCGGTACCACTCAGTACATGCTCGGTACCGCTCGATACCGCTCGGTACATGCTCGGTATCTTTTCATATAAATAACTTACAAACTTTAAAAACAAGCAGAACTTCAAGTATCATCCTCTTCCTGTTGTGAGAGAAATTGGAGCACATACTCATTTATTCAATCAATGAAGAGGAATAAAATAACTCCACAACGAGCTGAATATTTAGTTTATGTGCATACAATCTTCGTCTTCTATCAAGGAAAACCCCACTTTATATGACATGTGATAACAAGATGTGGGATGTTGGTGAAGATGGGTTCGAGTGACTTGATGATATGAGATTATTGGAGGATGCAAATCTTTCTCTAGATGAACCAGAGTTGGAAGCAATAATATTCAATGATGATGATATTGAAGGCCAAAGATCAACCTCTGAATCTAATTCTATTATTCCCTCTATTGAGTAGTTGGACCTTCATGTTGTACTAAATGATTTTTTGCTTATATTTTTGTGGTTGTACTAGATATTTTGTACTAAATATCTTTGTGTTATAAGCTAAACAAGTTATCATGAAATTGATTTATTATTGTCTGTCATTTTTAATATAATGTCACATTAATTTCTATATATTATATTAAAAAATTATTATGCCGTGTCCATGCCGCACCCGTGTCCTATATTTTAAAAAAAATGTCGTGTCTCGTGTCCATGTCGTGTCTGTGTCGACGTGTCCGTGTCGGTGCATCATAGCCTTTAAATAATGAACCTCCATCTCTCAAAAATTCTTTAGACAATACACTTTCTTCCATCACCAATAATTTACTTCATTCTATCTCAAGTTTAATTTGGCATTTTAAACACATCTTTCAAACACCACAAGGTTTGCCTCCACATTCGATTAATCACCGTATTAATCTACCACCACAACACAAACCCATTAATATTTTCCCATATCACGTCCATCATTCCAAAAAGATTAATTGGAACACTTAGTCACTGAAATGCTAGAAGCAGGAGTTATTAGACATAGTCATAGTCCTTTCTCCAAATCAGTACTTCTCATTATAAAATGCAATGGTACTTGACATTTTTGTGTTGATCATCATGCTCTTAATGCTTTAACAATTATAGATAATTTTTTTATTGCTACAGTTGACAAACTCCAAGATGAATTATGTGGTGCCTCTCTTTTTCTGAAATTGATTTTGTCTAGGCTTCCATCATGTCCATATACACCGAAAATACATTCATAAAATAACTTTTCATACTCATGGTCATTTCGAATTCTTGGTTAAGCCTTTTGTCTTAAGAAATGCACCCTAAACATTCCAATCTATAATGAATAAAGTTTTTCATTCTTATCTTCATAGGTTTGTCATTTTTTTTATGATATCCTGATATATAGCCCTACCAATGCTCTTCATTATGATCACCTTTATATTATTTTTCAATGCTTAGTTGCACACCACTTATTTCTTAACCTAGACAAATGCCAATTCAGTAAATCCTCCTTTGAATACTTAGGTCATATTATCTTTTCTGATACAGTTCAAGCGGATCCTGATAAAATTAAAGTAATGAGTGATTGGCCTATTCCTTCATCTATTCACCAGTTTTGATATTTTTTGGGTTTAACAGGGTATTATCATAGTTCTATATCTAACTATGCTTCTATTGTCGCTCCATTAACAAACCTCCTTAAAAGGATGCTTTTAAATGGGAGATATTAATGCATCTAATGCTTTTACTTCTCTCAAAGTTTTCCAAGACATCAGCTCCTATCTTAACATTACCTAACTTCACTAAATATTTCATTATTGAGACAAATGCTTCTAAAATAGGTATAGGCGTTGTTTTATTACAAAGCAATCATTCAATCGCTTACTTTAGTAAAAAACTTAGTTCCCGTTTATCTCACTCATCTACTTTATAAAAGAATTATATGCTATTACGGAGATAGTAGGTAAATGGTGCAATATCTCTTAGGCAGAGAATTTTTAATACACACTGATCATAAAAGCCTTCAGGAACTTTATTTCCAAATCCTCCGAAGTCCTAATCAACAATATTTTCTTCAAAAACTTCTAGACTTTAATTTCCGTATTGAATACAAACCAGGTAAATCAAATATAGATACAGATTCTTTATCACATATCCTAGACAATAAGTAGCCAATTACACTTTCCCAACCTTCTTTTCTTGCTTTAAAAATGCATTTCTCCTTATCCTTTAGTACTACACTATTACAAACCCTTCAACCTAATTTTCTCCAAGCACAACATAGAATGAAACTCTGTTACGCCGGTCCAGCATGGACCGGCTCAACCTGGACCGGCCCAGCCGGTCCAAGTCTATGCGGGCCTGGGAGCAGCCTGGGAGCAGGCGGTTTCAAAGGGGGCTGGGGTGGGGTCCACTTGAAATTCAAACATGGTTTAAGTGTTTTTGGAGGGAGAAGGAAGGGTAGAGAAGTCCTTTTGCTTTTATTTTGTATTAGATTGTTTTAATAGGGAGTTAGGAGGGGAACGAGGGATCATCTTGATTTTGAAAAGAGATTTGTCTTCTAGGTTTTCTTGCTTGGGCTCTTGGCGTTGCCGGAGATTGTTGAAGAGTTTTTCCTTCCTCTCGGATTGAAGGAAACTTGTATCTTTGTTGTCTTTTGCATCGATTAGTGAAATTTCTATCGTTTGTAATTGTTTCTCCTATTCTCTCTACGATTCTTCTCAGATTTTTCCACTGTTTTGGTGCTTGGTGGCTGTTTTCCATAAGAAAACAGCGGATTATTAGTGATTTGGCTTAGATCTGATAGGAATCACTTGAAATACTCAAGTGGTACCTATCAAATTGGTATCAGAGCAAGATCCGGGAGGTGGGGGGGCTGTTTTTCCCACGGTATCGCAGCAGATTTTTGCTGAAATTTTCCTGGATCCGGAGACATCTCGTTGGTTCCCATGGCATCTAAGCGTGTAGAAGTCTTGGAGACCGAGATGGGTCAACTTAAGGCGGATCTGGAGGAGAAGATGACCACATTTAGTGAGAATGTGGAGGGAAAATTCATGGCTCTGGAAGAAATGATGAAGAAGTTGTTGGAAGGGCAAGCAAGGGCGGTGCCAACGGAGGAAAGAAGAGAAGGTAGTGGGAGCAGAGGTAAGGAGAAGGTGAATCCAGAAAGGGAGGATGATGTGGAGCTGCTTGACAGCAACGGAAGGATGCCACCTAGGGAGTCCATCAGGAGGGAAGAACATGATAGAAGGAGAGACTTCCGGGAAGGAAGAGAAGAGGATTGGCGACGACGAAGGCCCGACCCATTGGACCGGCCTTGGGGAAATTATAACCACCAAGGCGAGGTACGAGGGGAAGATGGCTACCGGCGACCAAGGAGGGAGGATGAGCCCCGTCATGGAGAGAGAGGAACGTGGGGGAAGATCCCATTGCTTGGGACAGAGGAGGTCATGGGGGAAACAGGGCGTACGGGGATGGACACGAGGGCCAGGAAGCTGAAAATGCCAGTATTTGAGGAAGGAAACGTGGATGAGTGGATCCACAAGGTGGAAAGGTATTTTGCAGTAAACGGCCTGATGGAGGAAGAGAGATTAATGGCTGCTAGTATGTGCTTAGAAGGGGAAGCATTTGCCTGGTTCAAGTACATGGATAAATGGGAACCGGTGAGGACTTGGAGGGACTTCAAGGAAGCTATCAGGGAGAGATTCAGGGGGAGCAGCCCATGGGAGATATCAGAACAGTTCTATGCCCTCACTCAAGAGGGAACAGTTGAGAGGAATACAGAAAGAAATTTGAGAGCTTGGTGGGAGACATGGAGGGCCTATCAAACAGTACGTTGGGGGGGAACTTTATGAAGGGCCTCAAACCCGAGATCAGAGATGCAGTGAAGGTCATGAGACCAAGAGATCTGAGGGAGGCGATGGAGTTAGCTCAGTTGGTGGAGAACCAGAAGACCAACGCCCGCACGTGGAGGAACAATCACTCAGGAGGGCCCACCAGGACAACTACAACTTACTTGGCTCCAAAGGGACCAAGCCCCATTCTACCTAGAGAGAGTGGAAAGGAGAAGAACGGGGTGACTAGATCTACTGGAAGCTTCAAAAAATTGACTGAGGAGGAGATGCAGGAGAAGAGGGCCAAGGGCCTTTGTTTCAGATGTGAGGAGAAGTTTGTCCAGGACATAGATGCAAGGATCGCGCTCTTCGGGCTCTCACCGTCTATATAGACGAGGCGCCTGAAGAGGGTGATGATACTGATGAGGAGCAGATTGATCCACAGTTGGAGGTAGCCGAGGTCTCCCTCAATTCTGTGATGGGATTCACTCCTAGCCATACAATGAAGGTGAAGGGGGAGATTCGGGGGAGAGAGGTTTGTGTTTCTGATTGACAGTGGGGCAACCCACAATTTCATATCCACCCAGGTGGCGGAGGAGTTAGGGATGGAGCCTACTGAGACAGGCAGCTACGGGGTGATGATGGGGACAGGGAAGATTGAGTCCAGCACCGGGATCTGCAAAGGGGTGGAGATAAAGCTACAGGAGATCAGAGTGATAGAGGATTTTCCGCCCCTGAAGTTGGGTAGCACAGATGTCATTTTGGGCATGAAGTGGCTACAGACCTTGGGTGAAACCAAGGTGAATTGGGGGACCATGGTGATGGAGCTGAGCGTAGAGGGGAAGCAGGTAAAGCTGAGGGGAGAACCCGGATTGTCCAGAGCTGGAGTGTCACTCCGATCCATGGTGAAAATCATACAGGAGGAAGGAGGAGGATTCTTGGTGGAATTGCAGAGCTTGGAGGAGCAGGAGGAGGGGGGGGGGAAGACCCATCCCCGCTCTGGTTCAACCCCTGTTGCAGGAATTTGAGAATGTGTTCCAACCTCCAGTTGGACTACCACCTGACAGAGAGCAGGAGCACCAGATTATCCTGAAAGAAGGAGTATCTCCTATCAGTGTGAGACCTTACAGATATCCTCAGGTGCAGAAAGATGAGATTGAAAGATTGGTGGGAGAAATGCTAGAAGGAGGGATCATTTAGCCCAGTGTGAGTCCTTTCTCTAGTCCAGTGCTGCTTGTGAAGAAGAAGGATGGGAGTTGGAGGTTCTGTGTAGATTATAGAGCTCTCAACAAGGAAACTGTGCCTGATAAGTTTCCTATCCCGGTGATTGATGAGTTGATGGATGAGCTACATGGAGCAGCTTTGTTCACCAAGGTCGATCTGAAGTCAGGCTATCACCAGATCAGGATGAGGAAGGATGATGTGCAGAAAACGGCCTTCAGGACCCATGAGGGTCACTACGAGTTTCTGGTGATGCCTTTTGGCCTCACCAACGCTCCGGCAACCTTCCAAGCTATGATGAACTGGATCTTCAAGCCACACCTCCACAGGTTTGTGTTGGTATTTTTTGATGACATCCTAATTTATAGCAGGACTGAGGAGGAACACCTAGAGCACCTGAGAGTGGTGTTGGGTGTACTGAAGGAGCATCAGTTGAAGGCCAACTTCAAGAAGTGTGACTTCGCTCAGGCACGGGTGGAGTACCTGGGGCACGTGATATCCCAGGAGGGAGTGGCTGCAGATCAATCCAAGATAGAGGCAATGCTGGCTTGGCCTCAACCCAAGACCTTGAAGGGACTCAGAGGGTTTTTGGGACTGACAGGCTATTACAGAAGATTCGTGAGAGGATACAGCACCATAGCATGGCCTCTGACAGAGCAGTTGAAGAAGGACGGGTTTTTATGGGGAGAAGCAGCTTCAGAGGCTTTTGAGAAGCTGAAGAAGGCCATGACGACGGTGCCAGTGCTTGCTCTGCCAGACTTCAGTCAGGTGTTTGTGGTGGAGACAGATGCTTCAGGCTATGGATTGGGAGCAGTGTTGATGCAGAGGCACAGGCCCATAGCTTACTTCAGTCAAGTCCTGTCATCCCGGGCTAGGCTGAAGTCAGTCTACGAGAGAGAGCTGATGGCGATTGTACTGGCCATCCAGAAGTGGAGACCTTACTTATTGGGCAGACACTTTATTGTCAGAACTGATCAGAGGAGCCTGAAGTACTTGTTAGAGCAGAGGATGGTCACAGAGGAGCACCAGAGGTGGTTGTCCAAGCTGTTGGGATATGATTTCGAGATCCACTACCGACCAGGGCTAGAGAATAAGGCAGCGGATGCCTTATCCCGCTGTATGGGGGAGCTCCAGGGGATCGCTGTATCAGTACCAGTATTGATAGATTGGGGAGCCATCAAAGAGGAGAGCATTCAGAATGAGGAGTTGAGGAAGATCAAAGAAGAGGTGTTAGCAGATGAGAACAGCCACCCGGGCTATTCAGTTGTGGGAGAAAGACTGTTCTATCAGGGAAGGAGTGTGATTCCTAGGTCTTCCATCCATATTCCCCAGCTGTTACAGGAGTTTCATGAGAGTGCCATAGGAGGGCATTCAGGAGTGCAGAAAACTTATAGCCGGTTAGCTGCTGAATTGTACTGGAGGGGGATGAGGAAAGACATAGAGGAGATGGTGGCTAAGTGTGATACTTGCCAGCGGAGCAAGTACATGACAATGGCACCAGGGGGATTACTGCAGCCTCTGGCCCTACCAGAGAAAGTTTGGGAGGAGATTACTATGGACTTCATTGATGGGCTCCCAAAATCAGAAGGCTACACAGTTATACTGGTGGTGGTCGACAGGCTGAGCAAATATGCTCATTTCATTCCTTTGAGGCACCCGTACACAGCAGTGTCGGTAGCAGCAGCGTTTGTGAGGGAGATAGTCCGCCTGCATGGGGTACCAGAGTCCATTGTTTCTGATAGGGACAAGGTGTTCCTGAGTCATTTTTGGAGGGAACTGTTTAGGATGCAGGGCACCGTATTGAAGAGGAGCACAGCCTATCATCCACAGACTGATGATGGCAGACGGAGGTGGTGAATAGGAGTTTGGAGACATACTTGAGGTGCTTCGTGTCAGATACACCGAAGCAGTGGGCCAAATGGCTAGCCTGGGCAGAATACTGGTACAACACCTCGTCTCATTCGGCTACTAAGATGACACCTTTCAAGGTGTTATATGGTAGGGATCCCCCACATCTGGTGCACTACAGCCATCAGAGCACTCCAGTATCTGCAGTGGATCAGCATTTGAAGGAAAGAGATCAGGTGTTGGCCGAGCTCAAGAGGCACTTACTTAGAGCCCAACAGATTATGAAGAAGCAGGCAGACAGCAAAAGGAGAGATATACAGTTTGGAGTCGGGGACAAGGTCTATTTGAAGCTCCGACCATACCGACAGAGGACTATGGCCCAAAGGAGAAATGAGAAACTCGCAGCGAGATATTTTGGCCCTTTTGAAGTGGAGGAGAAAATCGGGGAGGTGGCATATAGATTGAGGCTTCCTCCAACAGCCAGAATACACCCCGTTTTTCATGTCTCACAGTTGAGGAAAGTGGTGGGGGAGCATGCAGTAAACCTAGAGTTGCCCAGCACATTGAGGGAGGACATGGAAGTGACACTGGAGCCTATAGAAGTAGAAGGAGTGCGCATCAATGCGAAGGGGGAAAAGGAAGTGAAGATTAGGTGGAGCGGCCTCCCAGACTATGAGGCCACATGGGAGCCACTGGAGAGGATTGCAGAGCAGTTTCCGACCTTCCACCTTGAGGACAAGGTGGTACTTTGGGAGGGGGGTAATGTTACGCCGGTCCAGCATGGACCGGCTCAACCTGGACCGGCCCAGCCGGTCCAAGTCTATGCGAGGCGGAGACGGGCCTGGGAGCAGGCGGAAGTTTCAAAGGGGGCTGGGGTGGGGTCCACTTGAAATTCAAACATGGTTTAAGTGTTTTTGGAGGGAGAAGGAAGGGTAGAGAAGTCCTTTTGCTTTTATTTTGTATTAGATTGTTTTAATAGGGAGTTATGAGGGGAATTAGGGATCATCTTGATTTTGAAAAGATATTTGTCTTCTAGGTTTTCTTGCTTGGGCTCTTGGCGTTGCCGGAGATCGTTGGAGAGTTTTTCCTTCCTCTCGGATTGAAGGAAACTTGTATCTTTGTTGTCTTTTGCATCGATTAGTGAAATTTCTATCGTTTGCATTTGTTTCTCCTATTCTCTCTACGATTCTTCTCAGATTTTTCCACTGTCTTGGTGCTTGGTGGCTGTTTTCCATAAGAAAACAGCGGATTATTAGTGATTTGGCTTAGATCTGATAGGAATCACTTGAAATACTCAAGTGGTACCTATCAAACTCATGGTTGATCACCACCATCGCAATTTACAATCATATGTTGGCGTCTTAGTCATGGTAAAACTCCAACCCTTTCAACAAAGCTCGGTAGTTAATCACAACTATTCAAAACTAGCCAAATGCTACTTTGGTCCTTTTCATGTGCAATTCGTTATTATTCCCGTGGCTTATCGACTTACACTTCCACTAGAAAGCAAGATTCATCCGATTTTTCATATTTCGATTCTCAAACACTTCAAAGGAGACCCTCCAATTATTCCATCTCATTACCTGATATCACTCATAATAATCAACCAACCAATTTACCACATATAATTCTTGCTTCATGATTAATTCAACTTCATGGTCAGCCTCTTAAACAGGTAATCTTGTAATGGGCACTCACTAAGACAGAAGATGCAACATGGGAAACTTTTTCAACCCTTGCTACCTCCTTTCCATCTCTCTACCTTGAGGATAAGATTATTTTTCGTTGCGATGGGAGTGTTAAGCAACAACATATTTAATTGGATACAAAGATCGAGTAGGTACATTACAACGATTGAGTTAAATACTTGGAAGAACAATCAAAAGACAACAAGAAGAAATAAGTTTGAGTTGACTCTATTTTCTGGAGTGTCGATCATACATTTTGTTTGAATTTCACATCTTTTTATCAAGGAAAACAAAGGTTCTTGGTTATGGTTAAGATTATTTGTATTAATAATTTCTTACAATTATGTAGTCTCAATTTAATTTATTTTTTCTATTATAATTGAGATTGTTTGTATTAATAATGTCTTACAAATATGTAGATAATAGTGGAATCATTCACATTATCTCATGTTATATACCTCTCAACATAATGGGATTATTGAATGCCTACATCATTATTTACTCAATGTACCCCGAGCATTGATATTCCATGTGAATGTTTCACATCAATTCTAGGGTGAAGTTGTGCTGACAACCTAATTATTAAATGGCATGTTTCAATTGTTATTGGTGATATCACCCCCTCTGTATCTTATATCCTAGGCAATCCTCCCTTCTTCATAACCCTAAAATTTTGGATTGTCATTGCTTTGTTCATTCCTTCAATAAAATTCTCCCGTTAGGCCATTCAATGAATCTTTCATAGCTTATTCTCATTCCAAAAGAAAACTAGTGTTGTTTTAACTCATCTACACCATCTGCCCATATTTTCGTTCATCTTCCTACTACAAGCATTATTCCCTCCTCTCCACATAAACACCTCCAACCACACCATCAAATATAACTGTACATCATCCTATAAGATTTTTTTTATTTCTATATGCTCATTGACTGTCAAAAGAGTAAACGACATTAACTAATTATCCTATTCAATCTTATTTGTAATTAAACCATCTTTCCTCAAGCTTTTGGCATTTTAATCTTTTTCATATATTTCTACTCTCAGGATATATCATGAGGCATTGACATTTTGTAATGTCTTTGTCATATGTTTCTACTCTCAGGTTATACCATGAGGTAGGTACTTTAGGATGTTTAATCGAAATAGGCTATATATATTGAAAATGTCTGCCTTTTTTAACTGTTGTGTAAATGATCTGACTAACCTTCTGATAGGGCATTAAATCAATCCCATGTTGATGCATCTACACCATCAAGTTTAATCCTAATAGTTCCATTGATTCATACAAGGCCCATCTTTTTGCCAACACACATCAAGTCAAGTTCAAGCGAGAGTTGAACTAGATTCAAACTCAACATAAAATCCAAGCTAACTCGGACTCGACTCAACTGAAATGTGTTTCGAGTCAACATGGAGAAATAAGTTTTGAGTTGACTCTGTTTACTCGAGTGTTAGTCATACATCATGTTTGTATTTAACATCTTTTATTAAGAAAAACAAAGGTCCTTGATTATGAATAAGATTATATGAACTAATAATTTAGTACAATTATGCAGTCTCAATTTCATTTATTATTTATATTATGATTGAGATTGTTTGTATTGATAACGTCTTACAATTATGTAATTAATAGTGGAATCATTTACAATATGTTATATACCTCTCAATATAATGGGATTGTTGAATGTTTGTAGGCAGGGGGGGGGGTCAAAATAAGTTGAGTTGAAAATTTTGTAAGTTTCTACTAGATTCAGCTCATCAATGTCTAGTGAGAGCCTTTTCAGCTCATAAATCTGAAATAAATTAAGGTTCATTCCCCTCATTTGCTGCCTCTTTGGTTTCCCCATCTAGCTCCTCTTTTCATGTTTGTCTTTTCCCCTTCCTTGTGTCTCCTCGGTTTCTTCCTAGTGTTGTTTTTCGTGGCTGGTTCTTCTCCTTTGCTGGTTGCTGGTTCTGTTTCCTGCTTTGCCCCTCGGTTACCCCCTTGGGTTGCTGGTTCTGGTTCCCTGTGTGTCTGTTCCGGTTCACCTTGTGCCCCTTCAGTTCACCCTCAGGCTGCTTGTTTCGTGGTTGCTTTTCTGGTTTCCTATGTTGTCTTTTTGGGTGTTGTTATGGAATTAATTATGGCCTTTAATTGGACTATTTGGCTGTTGTTTCTGGACAGCCAGCTGCCCCCTTTTTTTGACTTTTCAAGTGATGTTTTGGGCTGACTTTTAGCCTTCCATTTACTTGAATTTAATGGGAGAAAAAAAAGGACTGTTTGACTGCCCCATTTTCTTCTATAAATAGGAGATGTTTTGTAATGAGAATAAGCTTATATCAAATTCGAGTAAATCATGTTCAGGTTGAAATTATCTCAAAAAAAGATTCAAGTTGATACATGTTGACTTGAAACTAATTTAGTTGATTTCAAATTAACTTAAAAACATGAGTTTGTAGAAAAATTACCATCCCACTTGCCTGCTTTTCAACACTGCGGGTGACGATTTGGCGCACCACTCAGAAATATTATATAATTCTTTATAAGTAGCATTTTGGTACAATTCATATAGTCTTTATTAGAAATTATATGTATAAGATGGCAACATTGGAAGAAATCCAGTCTATAACTAAAGAGAATCAGCATGAAAACTCATGTACAACATGTCGCTGCAGATCAAAAAAATGGATCGTCTACACTGAAGAATTACAAATGCTAAAGAAAGGGAATTATGCAGTGGTTCTTCAATAAGGAATAGAGTGCTGCTAAACATCAATATCGTAAAAGAAAGTTCTTTAGGTAAAGCAGTAATCAATGGCGAACAATTGACAATTGCAACTAAACTTAGGCATACTTCACGGGGAAAATTTTCTACTTGGAAATTAAAAACTCATTAATAACATAGGAAAAGTCAAAGTTGAACAATTAAGATTGAAATTGAAGATTTCAGATTTTAGCAAGCTCTAAACTAAACATGCAAGTAATGAAAGTCACAAACAGAAGACATCACAGAAGATAAAAATCAGTCAGCAATTATCATAGAAAAAATTGCCAGATCTAGTTTAGCAGCTCCATATCATATAGAAGCATTACCATTTTAGACCAATCAAACACAAGTTCAAACATGCAAGGCCTAAGCAGCAGTATTACTGTATCTAAAAAAATAAGAGATTTTCATCCAATCGCATGGCTACAGTATTCAATAATTGCCTCCATTCTTGTATTCAGTATTCAATCTGTTTTTCCTTCTTCTAATGGTAAATACTTGTAGCAATGTAGGCAGTAAATGTTATGAACTTGTGGCACTTAATTTTAAATATGAAACTTTGCAACAACAACATCAAGCCTTTATACCACTACGTGCGCGGCTACATGAATCATTTTTCTCCATTGTGTCCTATTAAGAGTCAAATTCGCATTTAAATCTAATAAAAAAGGTCATTTCTAATATTTTCTAACTAAGCCTTTTTAGATCTACCTCTATTTTTCTTAACATAGATCAAATCTTATACATCTACTCTCGTAATCAAGTCATCAAAGGTCGACATTTTATGTGTTCAAACCATCTAAGGTGACTCTCTCTAATCTTATCTATCACTAGAGCTACTCCAAACTTTCCCGTTTTCAAGTATATACTCGTTTCACATTCTATCTTTGAGAGTGTAGCACCTCATCCACCTGAGCATCCTCATCTCTGCAATACTTAATTTTATGCTTCTATTTTAATGGCTAATATTCTGCGCCGTAAAGCATTGCAGGTCTCACTACTATCTTAAGAAAAAATTTCTTAAGTTTGAGGGGTACTTTTCTATCACACAACAAACCCGATGCATTCCTCTACTTCAACCATCTAACTTGAATTCCACTAATAATATCCACATCCTTCATCATCACTTTGAGCAATAGACCTAAGATATCTAAAATGTGTACCCTTATTAACGACTTTATCACCTAAAGTAAAAATCCCCCACTAGATCTAGTACTAATAAAATTACACTCCATGCATTCGATTTTAGATCTACTCAAACAAAACTTTAAGGTTGACCTCCATAATTCAAGTTTTACTTTAACTCCCTCTTAGCCTTATCAACAACAAAAAGCATACACCAGGGGAAAAGGTGGCAACTAAAGTGGGGAAGGAACATTCAATAACCTAAATAGACAATGTTAATAGCACCTTATGTTACAACCACACAGCTGATGTAATAGAAGATGATATTATTTAAGGTATTATTTATAGGACCATAGATCATTAATGTGATCAATTGGTGGATGAGAGAGGTACTCTTCTATTATAATTGAAAGAGATAATATTAATTTTTATGGAAAAGTTACTATAAAGGTGGGTGAAATTTGGAGGCATACTCTGTAATATGTCCAGTGAATGCAAATCCAATTTCTACAAATTGATTCTCTTTTAACAGATATCCAAATCCAGCAAAGTCGGGTTTGATTTGAAGGGAATGTTGTCTAGTCTATTTCTAGAAAGTTTGGTAAGGTTTGAATAGGTTTAAGTGGTCCAAATATGCTCTGGAAGAGATATAGGTAACTTATGCCTAGAACAGAGCAATGTTAAAGAATTGGTAGTAAATTCCTACGTGGAATTCAATAATTCTAATTGGAAATTATAAAAAAAAAAAAAATCTTAAAAGTGTTGAAAATTTTTATATTTTTGGATTTTTAGTTTTTTTTTTATGTGACTGAAAATCCATATATGATAGAAATAGTAAGCAGACTTAAGAACTAAAGATAATTTGTTCTTCATAAATTTGACTAGAAAACCCCCAATTAATTTTAGGGTTATTGAAGTATAAGATGTCGGTTAATTATCTGGAGATTTTGGTGAAAGTTCATGAAATTTTAGTTAGTCAACTAAAAAGAAGAGCAAGACTAGTCCAGCAAACATAGATTTCTTGGTTGGGTCTAGTAATTAGGATCAGACTTGAAATTAGAAGAAAATAATTGAATATTTGTAATTTTTAAGATGGATTACACAAACTAGAGCATAATGACCGGCCACCAAGCATCCTAACCTTTTGAAATTCTCTCCAAAATTGTGTAAGCAAACCAAAACTTTTGTCATTTCAATCATAGAATATTTTTTTACAAATGAAAACATCATGAAGAAATACACCCCTTCCTTTAAATTCAAAATAAAGTGTGAAAAGGAAAGGAGGGAATGGTTGGCCCCATGCTTGGGCCCACTAGAGCCCACCTATAACCATCTCCTTCTCTCATGCATACTAGCATGGCCGGCCATTACATCCTTTTCTGTGACTTGGACATAACCTATTAAGCACTAACAAAGCAAAATACATCAATATGAAATCCACATCACATTTACAATACCATATACATGAAAATACATAAAATATTAGACTAAATGCATAAACTAATTCTTCATGTGATGTTACTCTTGTTCATGCTCTTCATGACTTGAGCTTCTTATGCTCTTGTTGACCAAATCATAGGACCACTTTCATGTGCTACATTATGTGCATGAAAGTTGAAACTACAAATCCAACTTGATCCAAGTAAAATTCTGCTTGTAATAACAAATATATATAACTATTTCATAAGATCAAAACATTCTTAAAAGAGAGAAGTTTAGCTTAATTTATCACAAATTGCATCATTTCACTCAACTATAGCACGTACCAAATAATACACCATTCACAGCACAAGAGTTTAAAGAGGAGCGATAACTAAAAATTGGCACTCCATCCTCTCAAACGAATGATAACAAATCAATATCCTGACCAATCAGTTCCTAAAAAAAATATCCCTAATAAGGTAAATATAGAAAAAAGAGGTTCATAAACTTTATAAATTAAAAAATACATCAAGATCTCAAACCACCCCATCATAAGAAGCTTATCACAATTATTTCGGTCAGTTAACTTCTATCTATATTGCCTTAGGTTTACCTATTTTTCTTTCTAAACTTTTTACACTAATTTTATGTAATAATTATAACAATAGTAGTAGATATCACTCCAATTGTACCACACAAATGTATTGGGGAGTGCAGTGTACCATTCAAAAGCAATTGAAGTCAAGTTACTAACAAATTGGCAAAATTATAGAACATCAAACCTCTAGTATTTCTACAGGTCGCCTTAAAGTGGGCCAAGTGCTGTTTAGGATTGACATTGTTGTTGAAGGTACTGAATTTTCGCACCGAGTAACCCTTTAGATATGGCATCTGGCCATACTCAACTAGTTACGGGAAACCTTTCCCTATTTGTTTCTCCACATGCTCCGAAGCAATAACAGCTTTAATTTTCTCATGGTGAAATTTATCAAACTAAGCTACCATCATAGGCCCAAATGTACTAGGAATATTTTGAGGAACTGGCTAGAGTATCATTAGATTTGTTTCATTTCTACCATCATAAGTACTCATTCCAGAAGTTTGAGGTATGCAATTTATTGATGGATTAGCAAAGAACGTCGCTTGTGCCTTGTTGGTAATTTAAAATGGAAGGAAAAGGGCTTGTAGTAGTACTTTTCAATATCAACTACATCATTATGCCCATTTGGGTCATCATCTCAATCATTTTAGCATTTAATTGAGAGATTTCCTTATCTTTAGCTTGTAGTTGGCACTAGATTTGGTTTTGCACCTCTGCTAACATGATGGTATCTACAAACAAGGGATTTTCCTCCAATTCCAGTAGCAATTCATCCCCTGAGGAAGAACCTCGCTTTCCCATTGGATCATTGTGCATTTGTTCTTCAGGGGGAGCTGAATTTCCAGCAACTCCTTGTTCATGGAGTTGTTGCCCTTTTATGGGATTATTAGATGTTTTCCCATATTGTCAACCATAAACTTGAAAAATAGGATGCTCGCTTGAATGCCCTACTACGTATACCACTTTAATCTCCATGATCTTGACATCCTCTTCTTATTCTTATACTTGCATTTCTAAACGACGCTTCCAATGAATCTCTGGTTAGACACATGGAATGAGGAGTTCTCGATTGAGGGACTGAGGTCAAGATTGGACTCTTCTAGAGAGAGTGAGATTGGTTGGCAATGAGAACCCTTAGAGGATTCTCCAAGGTGTCAACTATCTCTTCAAGGTGTCAACTATCGCATGTATCCATAATAGTGACCTTCTTCTTAGGCACCCATTCTTGACTACTTTTATCAAAGGTGGATTTCTAAGAGATGACCCCATATGTCACACCTATCTTTTTCTTCCTTCTCTAAAAATTTTTCTTCTTGGGGCTTAGGCCTCTAAATTTGCTTGCCTTTCAACCAAGATGTCGAGCCCCATGCCGACCCAACTCTAAACAGTTGACAGAGCGCAACAGAGGGGAGATTGTAAATCATTTGCATTATATTGCACTACATTTCGAATAAAATTCGTCATCCAAATACAGAACAATTATAACATTAATAGTAGAAGAGTACTTTCTACCTTATAGTAGATGTCACTCCAATTGCTCCTCAACATCCAAAATTTATTCTTCTTAATTTTTCACACATCTATCTTAACAATAGTATTTTCATCACCCTTAACTTAGATGTGGCTTTTTTGCAATATAAAACTCAAATCCAAATAACAAAGCTAGCATAATTTTTTTTTATGAAATTACATCTTCATGATATATTCTCATCGTATAGAACTCCTAAAGCACATTTAAAACTACATATCTTTAACTCTAGAAGCTTAACCCCTATTTATATGTATAAATGTATAATAAATTCAAGATACTTAAATATATCACACATATGTATCACTTAATCTTCAAATAATATTATAATTACTAACATCATATCCACTAAATTACAAGTAAAATGTTTAATCTTTGGTTTATTCAATTTAAGTCATTCATCTTCTAAACATCATCTCCAATGTTCTAGCTTTCAAATCTCCCCAAATGGAACTATGTCATTCACAAAATGAATGCACTAAGGCACTTCTCTTAAATATAATTTGTAGGAATTCTCACAAGTCACAACAACAACAACAACAACACATCAAGCCTTTGTCCCACTACGTGGGGTCGGCTACATAAATCCTTTTTCTCTATTATGTCCTGTTAAAAGTCAAATTCTTGTTCAAATCTAATAAATAAAGACCATTTCTAATATTTTCTAACCAAGTCTTTTTAGGCCTACCTCTAAATTTCTTAACATAAGTCAAATCTAATACCTCTACTTTCCTAATCGGGTCATTGAAACGCCGCCATTTTATGTGACCAAACCATCTAAAGCGACTATCTCTAATCTTATCTTCCATTGGAGCTACTCCAACATTTTCACGTATATGCTCATTTCATATCCTATCTTTAAGGATAAAGCCACTCATCCAGCTAAACATCCTCATCTCTACAACACTTAACTTAATATTATGCTCATTTTGTATTGGCCAACATTCGGCACCATAAAGCATTGTAGGTCTCACCACCATCTTATAGAATTTTCCCTTAAGTTTGAGGGGGACTTTTCTATCGCACAACAATCCCGATGCAATCCTCCACTTCAACCATCCAACTTGAATTCTATTTATAATATCCCCATCTATTTCACCATCACTCTGAACAATATATCCAAGATATCTAAAACATGTACTCTTATTAATGACTTGATCGCCCAAAGTCACAATCCCCTCATTAAGTCTATCACTATTAAAATAATACTACATATATTCAGTTTTAGATCTACTCAAGCGAAAAACTTTAGACTCTAAGGTTGACCTCCATAATTCAAGTTTACCTTCAACTCCCTCTCTAGTCTTATCAACAAGAAGAATATCATCTAGAAAAAGCATACACCAAGGGACATCCTCTTGCAAATGTCTAGTGAGAACATCCATGACTAAAGCAAAAAGATATGAGCTTAAGGCTGATGCTTGATGTAATCCAACTGAAATAGAAAAATACTTAGTCAAACCACCTTGTGTTTTAACACAAGTAATAGCTCCTACATACATATCTTTAATGATTTGAATAAAAGCATTATTAACTCATTTCTTTTCAAGAACTCTCCATAGCACTTCTCTTGGAACTTTATCATATGCTTTCTCTAAATCAATAAATATCATATGTAGATCCTCCTTATTCTCTCTATATTTCTCCATCAAACCTCTCAATAAATGTATGGCTTCCATAGTAGACCTACCCGGCATGAATCCAAATTGATTTTGAGAAACATTAGTATCACGCCACAAGCTAAGCTCCATAACTCGCTCTCATAGTTTTAAAGTATTACACATTAACTTAATTCCTCTATAATTCGCACAATCTTGTGCATCACCTTTATTCTTAAAAATATTAATTAACATACTCATTCTCCACTCATCTGACATCTTTTGTCTTCAAAATAATATTAAAAAATTTAGTAAGCCAAGAAATTCCTTCATTTCCTAAGCATTTCCACACCTCTTTTGGGATATCATCAGGTCCAACAGCTTTTCTACACTTCATTTTCTTTAAAATCTCTCAAACTTCTATTTTACTAATACGCCGATAAAAACAGAAATCTTTATTTTCATTTAAGGTGCTAAGGTCTCTAAATTCAATCGTATTTTCACAATCTTTATTAAAAAGTTCAGCAAAATATCTCATCCACCTTTATTGAATATCAACTTCTAAGAAAAGTACTTTTTGATTTTCATCCATAATACAGTTCACTTAAACTAAATTATTACTACTATCTCTTTGTTTGGTTAACTTATACATATATCTTTATCCCTCTTTAGTATCTAATATATTATAAAAATCATTAAAAGCTAAAATTTTTGCATCGCAAATTGCTTTATTATATTCCTTACGTGTCTCTTTATATCTATCTCAATTATAAGAATTTTTACATCTAAACCAATTTTTAAAATAAATCTTCTTATTTTTTAACTTTTCTTGCACATTTGGATTCCACAACAAACTATTTTTACTATTAGAAATTTTTCCTCTCTGATACTCGAAGCACATCTTTTGCAATAATCTAAATAACACTCGTTATTTTTCCCACATAACATTAGCATCCACATGGACAAGACAAAATCTTAAGATTTAAAATCTTACTCTCAAAAATATTTTTGTTAATATTCTTTAAATGCCCCCATCTAATTCTAGAATATCGTTTAACTTTATTTTATTTTTTTGTCTCATTATCTTAAAGTCCAAAACTAATAATTGATGTTGGATACATAAATTTTTACTCGGAATAATTTTACAATCTTTGCATTCTAAACGATCTAAGTTTCTTAAAAGAAAATAATCAAATGAGTTTTACTATATCAATTTTTATAAGTGATGATATACTCATCTCTTTTCTTAAATAAGGTATTAGCAATTAAAAAATCTTTGCAATCTACTTGAGGAGCATTAAGCACTTATAATTTTAACAATCTTAGCATCAACAACAATCTTTAAAACTATAATTCTATCTCTAATTCTATTAATATTTATAGCATTATCCTTCAAACTCTTATCTATAGTCACACCTTTACCATTTCTATTACAACTCCTAACCGAATACCATATTTTAAATCTGAAACTATCAATCTCCTCAGTCTTCTCTCCAACCCATTTAGTTACTTGAATGCACAGAATATTTATCTTCCTATGAATCATAATATCTATTAATTCTATTCATTTATTTAATTCTCGCAACCAATACAAAAATATATGGATTCAATGCTAATCATTAACGTGATTCTACTATAATGTTGTTGTCACTCCACAATTACCTCTAATGTTAGTCAATACTCTATTACATATATATATATATATATATATATGAAGCATGAAATCAAATTGATTCTCTAAAGTTAGTGCACTTTTGTAAGTCCATGTTTCATTATGTTGTCCAGTTGCTTCATTGTATTGATCATAAATTTTAGTTTTTATATGCAACATAATTCTGAACATCCATTTATTTTCAAATGTTGGTACGAAAATAATTCTTCTCTACTCACTTAAAATCCTATTAATCTTCTTAACAAAACAACTGTAATATCCACTATAACTCTCTAAAACTCATATTAAACAAAAACTTTATCTTTATAGCACCCTAAACCCTAGACCTTTTCCTCATATTTAACTCTTTTTGGATCAATCAATGAAATACCATATTGAAGAATAAGAAACAAAAATGGACCCTAAATTAAGAATCAATGTGTAAAATATAAAAACAAAAATTTTGAAGACTCCTACATGCAAAAAGGCCATCGTTCCTCAAATTGCAAAAGCATTAACCATCACCATCACACATATTTTCCCTTTCTAAGGCACTGTTTTGATGACACCCATCTCCTCTAATAGCACTATTGGTGCAACCAACAATGATCGTATCTAGAGGTTCAACTACATGGTGAACAAAAAAAATAACAAAGATGAATGAAGTTGTTGTCACTCCAAACAATTTAGAAAATGTGCCCACACAACCTCTCCAAATGATGAATTGTTGTTTGCCAGTTTCTCAATGTCATAGGCTCTTCAATAACTCCCAATTCATTAATTATGGTGGGATACTCCTTACTGTTAAAAAAGAGGAGACAGAATGACAATTGATAACTATAATTTGTTGTGGTCTATAGATGCTTCTGGTGCTTTATATCAACTAGGGATGGCGTGCATGGTGGTGCTATTTCACTTCTGTACTCAAATGACAAGGAAATAAGCCTTGTCCTGCTTTACTACTTGCACAATTGACGTGATAAAATGGTTAAGGAGGCCAGTTAAAAACACCCCTGACTGCAATACAGTGCTCTGGATTGCTAAAGACAATTGGGTCATGGCCGCTGGCACATGCAATGGTCACAATATCATAGTTGCTCATCTCTAAGAGTAATAGGAGTGCTGTGGCTACCATCACTCACCTTTATTTCCTAATATGATTAACCTCCATCTCATTTCAACTATCAAGGCAATTCAATCACCAAAAGAGGTCCATTTCTGCACATACATAGTAGCTAAGATTCCAAGTTTGGATGCACAGACACGGGCACAATGACACTAACACGATATGACATAACACAGATACGACACATGCAATTATTAAAAATACATAATAGATACAGTTTGGAAACGATATTATAATTTTTATATATTAAAAATGGTGCAAAGAAGTTAAATAAGAAAATTCTTAATAATAATAATAATAATATGAAAAGTAAATAAACTCTAACATTAAATTTGTAAAACAATGATTGAAAATTACAACTAAATTTATTTATTCTATTTTCCTTTTCTCTCATTATTTCTTCTTTCTTATACAACTAATTTTCAATCAAAGGAACATATTGGAAGAAAGGTCCCTTACACTATTTTGAATATAACAATAATAAAAAACAATTCCTCATATGGGGAGAAATATTTCTTACCATCGATGTGTTGTGAATTTTGAGAGAAATGTGTCCCAATTTCAAAACCTTGACATGCTTTAGAGTAATTAGGGAAGACAACAATGTTGTCGAGAGGCATAGGCCATCAGGCATTGATTTTGGGAGGGCATCGAAGTTAAGATAGTGTTGGATGTCATCGTCGAGATGTGGAGATGTTAAGATGGTGTTGTGGCATGGGGGTGTGATTGTTTAGGGGACATCAGCATCATAATTGAGTCGCTTTTGAGCACCAAAGTAAAACGCAAGCCACAAGTCACAAAGAAAATGTTTGAGGTAGGAAAGCATTTTGTTGATGCATAGGTAAAAGATTATATTTAAAATTATAAATAATTTCTTAGGAAATTATATTAAAGAAAAAAGATATTATATTTAACAATAGTTTTTAATTAAATATTTAGGATATGCATGTTAGACATATAGGTACAATTTTTTTAAATACTATTTTAACTGAACACATCTTCACAATGTCTAACACTTGTCCTTGTCCATGCTTGAGTTTGATCTATGGGAATATATGAGTGTAATTTTAGTAAGTAATATACCTGTTTGGATTGTGACTTTGGCGATCAAGCCTTATCGGGCATATTTTAATGTCCAACATGTATCAGATACTGCATACCTTCTTAGGGAGGAGTGTTGTGAAAAAGCATTGATGCCTGCAGCAGCATCTCCACTTGATCACTTACACTCATAATTAAAGATGATTGTCTCTCTACTTTTTAGCATTACATTTTTACTTTACGACTCTTTTAATTCTCACCATCCAAGTCAGTTAACTTTAGGGAATCCTGTATTTGATACCCTTACTATATATATTGATAAACACTATAAGTAGAAGTATGGAAGTTGAATACAACTTTCCCTTCTTCAGCTCTTGTCTTCTTTCCTTGCTATTTTCTGCAGTTAATACATTTCATCATGGTATCAAAGCTCCCTTTTGCTTAACAGCACTTTCTTCAAAACAAAAATGGGTGATTCAACTTTATCTTCTCCTTCACCTCAAATCACTACATTGGACAGCTCAATCGAAGTACATATTCTCTCTTTACTGAAGTTTCTTATCTCAAATATTAAGAATTTCGTGCATATTCAACTTCTACCTGACAACTACCCTACATGAAGATCTCAAATCTCCAAACTCTTTGCATCAAATGGTTTTCTCGGTCATCTCGACATAACTGTAACTTTCCACTCTGGTGGTTGATTGATCAAAACCTTGCGGTAGCTCTTTCCTCTACTATCTCCCTGTTCATTTTATTATACATTTTAAATCTTGAAACCTGTTCCCTCATTTGGACTACAATTGAATGCCAATTTTTCTCCTCCAATCAATCTAGAGTAATACATTTGAAAAATGAACTACACTCACTATCAATGCAAAACAAGTCAATGACAGCTTACCTAACCACTGTCAAAATCCTAGTTGATAATATTGGTGCTGTTGGATGTGCTATTGACACTGAAGATGTTATTCTATACATTCTAAATGGCATTCCCTCAAATTATCAGGCATTCAAGACAATGATATGCACAAAACTGACTCTCATCAGCTTAGATGATTTGTATGCCCTCTTATGAAGTGAGGAAGTAAATCAAGCTACTAATGCTGCTAAAGACCTGTCCATTTATGATATATCTAGTTCACAAGAATCACATTTTGCTCTCACTTCCATTTGTGGATGTGGTCGTGGTCATTTCTATCAAGGACGTGGATGATCTTATGCTCAGTCGCACACCTTCAGGGGCAATAAAATAAATTTTTTTTGGTGACTGTCAAATTTGGGGAAAACAAGGTCATTTTGCACTACAATGTTGGCACTGAACAAACCTACAGTACACACCGTCTACATCATCAAACAACATGGCTCTGTTTCCTTATTCAACTTCTCATAACACAACCAACAATCCTTGGTATCTTAATAATGGTGCAACTACACACTTAACTCCATATCAAACAGCTCTCCAGTAGAGCTCTACTTACACTAGATTAGATCAAGTCTTAGTCGGCAATGGAACTCTGCCCATTCATCATTCTAGGAAAGGCCTGCTACCCACTCTTGCTCGTATGCTTTCCTTATCCCTTGTTCTTCATGTTCCACTTCTATCTCACAAACTATTTTCAATCTCTAAACTTTCTCATGATAATCATTGTGTTATTTCTTTTGATAAATCTCGGTGCATCATCAAGGATTTGAAAACTCAACACACTCTTCTCCAAGATTCTTGCTCAATGGCTTATATCCAATATACGATCATCATCTGAATACTCCAACCATTGTGGCTGCTGTTGCAAACTGGGATATCGAGTTTGTGATTTTTATGATAACAAATATTATTGATTGAATTTTCATTTCTCCAACTATTATATATTGCATATATGTTTATGTATGTACTAATATTTCAAATACAACATATATCATGCAAAAAGATTAAGGGTTCAAGTTTGGGTAGAATAGCATGACAAAGAGTATGTAATCTTTATTTCTTTTATTCTTATATTTATTGAATAATAGTCATGGAAAAGGTGTATGCTTCTGTCGACTGTGCACACACACAGGGGCGTAAGAAAATAATTTTTGATCAGATACTAATCATATTGTATGATCAGATACTTTTGAAACGACATGAAACAGCTCATTTTTTTAATTAATTTTCTTTGAACCAATGGTACTAATCAAGATCGTACTATACGATCTGTTTAAAATAGAAACCCTAGCCACCAATCAAAATTAAGTTTTTCAATTTTCGATTTTTGAACTAATCATATTGTTTGATCAAGTTCGTACAATACGATGTTTGAAACTTGCTCAATCAAAACCCCATGATTAGCAATCAAATCATGGGTTAATTAATATAGGCAATCGTATTATACGATCTTCAGATCATACTGTATGAAGAATATTCATCCCGACAGTCGTCTTGAATGAACGCTTGATTTTTTCTCTAGTCGTACCGTACAATGTCAATCATCCAGACAATGAGTAAAGACAATTTTGGTCATCCCACTAATCGTCCTATATGATCACATAATAATTAAACTAATCGTATGGTACAATCTTCAGATCATACTGTATGATCAAGTATGCAGATTTTGAATAGTTCATCCCGGTAATGTTCAATTATACTTATGGGATTTGATTTTAAAGCAATTGTATAGTACGATCATCGATCATGTTGTACGAATAGTTACGGCTTAATTGAAAATTTAGGGTTTAGGGTTTTGGACCCCTTTGTATTCAAGCTCACTTAATAGACTTTTGGGAAGTCTTTGGTTGTTGAGTTTTCTAAGAGGGAGATGTTAGAGATCAAAGAGAGCTTGGAAAAGAGAATGAGAGGTTGTGTGCAAGGAAAAAGTAGTGTGAGAGGATTTCACACGGTTGCTCCAGCAAGCTTCTTCCTTGGTTCCTCCGAATGTCTTGCTTGTTTTCCTAGGTGGATCTGGGAAGAAGAACTTCAACCTCGAAGATCTTCAAGGTTCTTTGCCTTCACCAGGAGAGTGAAAGTAGATTCAGGTTCTATGCCATCACCAGGTGGGTGAAAAAGGATTCCAGTACTCTACCGCACCGAGCTGGTGGAAGAGATTTCATAAGGGCTTCTCCGCCTTGCTGTGGGCGCTAAATAAGAGACACTAAAGGTTTAGTGCAATACCCATAAAAAGAACTCTGGGGAGTAGCCGTAGGTCATTTTTTAATCGAACCACTATAAAATTCAAGTGTATTCATTCTGATTTTTATTTTTTTAATTTTATTTTTCTATGATTTATTTTTCTAAAAATTGCTTGTTGAAAAATTTGTATTTGATATTATATTGATTTGAGTAACTATCATCACCAATATTATAATTTTTATTTCGTTAATTTGCATCTACATCGGGTGATAACATTGGTAGTTTTAAGTAACTGAAAATTCTCAAAAAGAATTATTGTGTTAAAGAAATTTTTAAACAACCAATTCATCTCCCCACTTGGTGTGCTTAGGGATAGTTCAACGAGGCCTAACATTCACCATTGAACTTTCAACTGCTAAATCCGTCTCCACATCAACCTCATCTTCACTTTGGCACCGATGTTTTAGTCATTTGAATCCCTCCACACTTGCAGTACTTGCCAAGTCTTTACCAAATTTATGTATTTCTACTTTAAAACTTTTATATATACATGTGCTCAAGCTTAAGAGCCATAGACATTCTTTCAATGAATCAAAATCCATTTTTCATTCTCCTTTACAGCTTAAACATGCCAATATTTGGGATCCTTCCCCAACCATCTCAAATTTTGGATATCGTTATTACATATTATTTGTAGATGACTATTCACGATACACTTGGGTTTTATCCTATGCTTAATAAATTAGAAGCTCCACAAAAATTCATTATATTTAAATCGCTTATTGAAAAATAGTTACAAAAATCAATTTGTACCCTTCGGACTGATGCTGGTGGTGAATTTCTCAACCAAACTCTCCAAACTTTCCTAAAAAAATGGTATCCAGCACCAATACACCTACCCCTATACACCTCAACAAAATGGGGTTGCCGAATGAAAACACCAACATCTCAATGAGACAACTCGAGCTCTACTCATTGATTCTCAACTTCCATTTTCTTTTTGGATAGATGTTGTCCTTAGAACTATTTATCTAATAAACAGACTACCCTCACCTACAACATCATTCATCTCTACTTTTCAACTCCTCTACAACACTACACCAACTTACAATCACCTTCACTCCATTCGTTGTCATTGCTACCCATGGTTACATCCTCAATCTCAACATAAGCTAGCACCTAGATCAACTCAATGTATCTTTATTGGCTATGCAAGCGCACAAAAAGGTTACAAGCGTTACAATCTTACTCCAGGTCGGACCATAATCTCTCATGATGTAAACTATGATGAATCACATTTCTCATCTTCACAAGTAAATCTCCTTACAATTCCTACTGAACCAACCACTACACCTATTATATATCTCATTCCACAACTTCTGTCACACCAAACAAATACTCAACAACCACTATTCCCACCTCAACCCCTCTGCCATCCATTCCCACAACTCCATTTCCACTTACCTCCACATCTAGCTCCACCACAACTCCAGATCAGTCCAGATCTTCTGCTTCATTGCTCATTAGCATACAAGATCATCATCCAATGATAACTAGACTACAAATCGGTTCTCTTAAACCCAGACAATTGCTAAATCTCAGCCATACTCACTAAACCACTCCTTCCTGCTATAGCTTAACCATCTAGCTTCCTCAATGGCATCAAGCATTATCAATCGAGTTTCATGCTCTTCAATCTCAAAGCACATGGACCTTAGTACCTCCACCTTTAGATCAGCATGTCATCAGGTGCAAATGGATTTTCAAGATTAAACATAACACAAATGGTTCTATTGCTAGATACAAAGCACGGTTGATGGCATAAGGTTTCAAACAAGATTATCTTGAAACATTCAGCCCAATTACTAAACCCACAACAATTAGTCTATTACTTACAGTGGCTTCTCACTTCCATTGGAAAATACTTCAACTAGATGTAATGAATGCTTTCGTACATGGGCCTTTATCCAAAATTGTCTACACGAGTCAACCTCAAGGTTTTCATGATCCCCAAATTCTAACCATGTTTGTTTGTTCAAAAAAACTATATATGGCCTCAAACAAGCACCACGTCAATGGTTTGCCACTCTAGGTTCATATCTCCTCAAATTGGGCTTTCACACTAGTTCAACTGATCCTTCACTTCTCATATTTAATCAAGATGATATATTGCTCACCGAAAATGACCACTCCTCCATAACCACCCAACTTTCAAATTTTCATCTTCAATTTCATATGAGAAATCTAGGTCAAATTTGTCATTTTCTCGGTATTGATATAAAGTCTTCTCCAAGTAGCTACTCTCTTACAAAAAAAGCTTACATTTTCAAACTTCTTCAAACAACAGGAATGTCATCTTGCAAATCCTTATCTAACCTAATACCATCCAAAACCACTACATATACAGCTCTACAAAGGCCATTTCACAATTCTTCATTGTACAGAAAACTTGCAGGATCTCTCCAATACTTAACCCAACTAGCCTTTGCAATTAACAAAGTCTTTCAACACATGGATAATCCACTAGATTGCCATTTTTAGCTCATCAAATGTATTCTTCGATGCCTCAAAGGAACACTTCACTATGGTTTAGTTATCCAAAATAACACCCTACAGCTCACAGCATATTCAGATTCCGACTAGGCAGGTGATAGTGTCAATCGCAAATCCACCACACGTTTTTGTATTTTCCTTGGTAAAACACTAATTTCTTGGTGTGTCAAGAAACAATCTATGGTTGCCAGGTCTTCCACTGAATCAGAATACCAATCTCTTATGCACATTCCTATAAAGCAGCATGATGTTTCTGACAAACACTAAATTAAGGCTTACCATATAGTCCTAAAATGCCCCAATGCTTCTTCTAGTATGCACTGTTAAAATGATCATTCAATTCAATGTGATATGGCCATAATTTCCTAATAGCATCTCCTACAACCACCACTCACGATGCCAAAACCCTCCTCTTATCATCCTATGCTACAAACTAGGACCAAGACGATTTTTTTTTTTTTTTTAAATCATAAACTTATAACTAATTCTACGACCTTCAAGTTTTGCGTTAAAATCAAAAGTGAGCGGCTCACTGGGAAGATCTCCCTCCTTGTATAGTCAAAAGGAACCTGCTTTTTTTCATGAAACTAAGTCTAGTATTACAGGATTCTCTCAGAGGCGAACTCCGTTGGGTCAGGCAAATGTCGTTTCTTGGCAGACAGTGCGCATAAAGCAACATATAGCGACAGGAAAATCCTTATCGAAGTCAGCAACATGTGAAATGTATCCTACAAGCAACACTAATCAATAAACATTTAAAACCACTTATGAAGAACTGTTCTTCGAATAAGCAGTACCTATAGGATTGATTTATTAGTTACCAAACGCAGAAAATGTCAAAACTATACAGCAGCCCTTCAAAACTCGTAAAAATCTCACAAATACAGAAACAGGGAATAAATTGGTGAAAGAAGATCCAATCAAGGGCCTTCGGTTTTACGACAGTACATAGCGAAAGAGTTAAAAGAGGACAGACCAGCGAGAATGCTTCTAGTAGCCACTGCCGTCAACTGATTCGTATGTTGCTGCCGAGCAAGAAGGAGGCGATTTATGTAAATATAAGGCCGTCCCGCAGCCATTTCCAAGTTCCCCCGAAGCTTTACCCTTTCTCCAGCTTTATATAACCGGCTCTTCTTTGATCAAGAGAAATTATTCGGTGTGGAATCCGATCACAAAGATGTGTTCGGTTGAGTATAGTATCCAATAAAAACATAGCACGTGGCATGCTAATGTGGAAAGTAAGGTCCGTTTGTCATTTGGAGACTAAATAACACAAGGCCCGTCTAGTAAATACAATGAAAAAGGCGAAAAATTTTAACATTTTCTAAATTTCACATTTCGTCCATTCGCTCCAGTTCTCCCGACCTTCCTGCAAAAAACATCTTCTGAATTCCTCAAGCAATCTCTTCTGCTCATCATGGACGAGGGAAAGGACTCGCCTGCAAAGAGAAAGATGCGTAAATTCTTACATTAACAAAAAATGAACTATGGATATCTTTGATATTCAATGCGTATTTGCTGAAGAAACCAAAAAATAAAATAAAATCATTTCAAGTAATTATAAAAGATTATATTTATCTCACCATTTTCGTTCTTTCTGCTTACTTTCTTTGTGTACAATGTGTATAATCTGCGTATATTTCGCTTATTTTCTGCGTATATGTTGAAGAAAAAACCCTAACATTTTATAATAAAATGGTGAGATCTTTAAATCATAAAAGTAAACTTCCAATAAAGAAAAACGATAAGTGTAAAAAACCCTTGATTCTGTGATACATTTCGTAAATTTTGCGTAGATTGCATTTACACTGCGTATAGTATGCGTATACTACGCTTATAGTATGCGTACACGTTGCGTATAATATGCGTATAATATGCGTATGGTTTGCGTATTTTATTGCGTTTTATATGCGTACTGAATGCGTATCACCTGCTTCTCTAAAATAATTATAGTTTCTTATTTTACGCAGATTTACGTCCGTCCTATATCTTATAGATGCTATGTTTCGACATTTAGAACAATGTGTGATACTTTTTCCGAGATAATTCCTGTTGAAGTTGAAGAAAAATTGAAGGACCTGAATATTTACCAATTTCTTCATTTTCCTGGATTTGAGCAAAACGCCCTACTAATCTATCAGCTGCTGACAATGTGGAGTATTGAAAAGCAAAGTTTTATTATAGATGGCCATGTTGTACCTTTCACAGCTGATGAAGTGGCCCTCCTTACTGGTCTACCAAACAGAGGTGATGAGATTACTTGGATGACCTTGCCCACTTCAACAATCACTTCAAAGAATATTAAGATTGAAATGCTTGAGTTGACTCGAGAAAGCGCCCCAAATACTATGTTGAGAACTTTTATTATGTATTTATGCTCTAATTTATTTTTTCAACAAAGCAACTTTAAAGTTCCTAAGATGTTAAAGACAATAGCAAATAATGTTGATGATTTTTCATCAATTAACTGGGCATGGTCAATTTGGGAATGCCTCGTTGAAGATTTTAATTAATAATGTATCTTTGAAGTTCTCAAAGAACAGGCCAGCGGGTTATGTCAATGGATTTGTGCCACTGCTAATTGTGAGTGCTAAAACAATTCTAATTAAACATTAAATTTGACTGATGGATTTGCTAAAATTTACTGATAATATCTCAATTTTATGCAGTTTTGATTCCTAGAGCACACTTCCATTCATCTCCCGAAGTACCCTGACAGAAGGCCCTGTTTCCTTCGATGGGGTGATGACATTGTATATAACAGTACACTGAGAAGACTGATAAATTATTTGTTAATTTAAAGAGAAGACAGGTATATATTGTGCATAGTTTTATATATTGCTAATTTATTGCGTACGGTTTGCGTATGAATGGCGTACGAGTTGCGTATATATTGCGTGAACCTTACGTTTTCTTTGCGTATAGATTGCGTATATAATTGCGTTTAGATTGCGTATTTATTTGAGATTAATTTTTCACATATTTTTGTTGACATCCAAGGAGTTACCCCTGAAGAATCTAATCTCTTGGGTATAAAGAAATATCCATCAACCCCTCTTTCACCCATTCAAATTAACACACCTGAACATCATCTCCCCCCACAATCTCCTGAGCAACCCAAACCCAAATCCAACTTGAAAACCCAACCCCAATCATTAGATGATCTTGAAAAGAAAGTGATAAAGATTATGCAGGAGTCCATGGTCAAACTCTTCCAAGAATTTGAATCTAGGATGAGCAAGAATTTTGAACAAATTGTAAGAAGAGTTAATCTTATTGATGACAAGCTCCAACATTGCATTGTTCAAGGAATTCTTAAGCCTGATGAGCAAGCTGCTCCCTCCTCCTCATCATTCATTCCCCATACAATTCCATCCCCTAAGAATATTCGGATATCTTCTGAACACACCAAGACCGACACCCCAGAAAAAATCAATGATGTTGAGATGACTCAGGCTGTTGAAAGGGTTAGCAAAAAGAAGAAATTAAAGAGAAAATCAGAAATGGTTTACAAAAAGCACAGAAGGGTACAGCATATCCAAGAAGAACCTGCCCAAGAAGAAACTGCCAAAGAAGCTCCCCCCCAAGAACAACCTACCAAAGAAGTTCCATAACAAGCACCTTCCAAAGAAGCTTCCCCCCAAAAAGAACCTTCCAAAGAAGCTCCCCCCTAGGAAGAACCTGCCAAAGAAGCTCCCCCCAAGAAGAACATGCCAAAGAAGCTCCCCCCCCCCCCCCCAAGAAGAACCTCCCAAAGAAGCTCCCCCCCCCCCCCCCCCAAGAAGAACCTTCCAAAGAAGCTCCCCCCCAAGATGAACCTTCCAAAGAAGCTCCCCAAGAAGAAACTGGCAAAGAAGCTCTCCAAGATAAACCTTCCACAAAAGAAATTGTTCCTTCCCCAAAACCTGCCCAAAACGTCCCACAAACAAAAGAATTAATCAATGTTGATGATGTTATAGTAAAGGGTTACCCTGCAAGTCCTACAGTTAACTTTAGAGGCTTGTTGATGTTGAGTCCAGTGAAAGAACTTTTTATCAGGGAAAACATAAAGAAATATCTTGACAGGTATTTTATTTCCGTATTGTGTTCGTATTGTGTGAGTATTGTGTGCGTATTGTGTGCGGATGACCTACGTACGGTGTGCGTACTCTTTGCGTATAAATTGTGTTTTATATGAATACCTAATGCGTATTTTTTGTTTAATGATTTCTGTAGCAAAGAAATATTTCAAGCTGGGAACGTTATAATTTTAAGACGAGGGATGGGAGAAATATTATCCGATTCATATCTTGACAATGATCATATTGATTCCTTTGTCATTTTATTAACTGAGAAGTCTAAAATCACCAGAACTGTATCATAAATTTCTATACATCTCACCAATGTATTAGGTTAGTATACTAGTATATTTGATATATAATTAAATATTTCGACTATTTTATTCTTATATCTAATTCTTGCAGCATTACAAGGTGAAGGATGAAAGTTCAAAATTGTTCATCGAACACGTAAACTACAAATCTGTTCATTCATGCAACTTTATAATTAATCCAATTATTGACGTTTCGCACTGGACGCTTCTGGTTGGTTACCGAGATCAAAGAAAGTTGGAATTTTACGATTCTGTACCCAACCCTATGCATAGAAGTGTTGCTATAAAGATTATGAGTTTTATTATAAGCTTATATTGCTAGAAAATTTCGAAATTATTTTTAGTGAACAAAATTATATTCCATATATTATTCAGATTGCAAGCTTATATAGGGATTGCAAAAAAGCTTTTGATGATAATATCAAAAAATGGAGTTTCAAGACAATGAAGAATGCACCAACTCAGACCAACAATACAGATTGCGGAATGTTTGTTTGCAAATACATGGAAAACATTATTCGATAAAAGAACTCAAATTGGAGAGACAGTAAAGATTGGCAGGAAAAAATGCCAATGTATAGGGCAGAATTTGCCTGCGGATTATTTTGTGCTTCGTTGAAATGAACTTTTTATATTTTATGTTTGTGTAAATAACTGATATATGTAAATTATCTGTGCATAAAATATATAAAATGTTTTCATGTGTAAATAAAGTACGAACTATATAAGCATGTAATATGCGTTGTAGACGCATTACATGCGCATTGAATACGCAAATGGCAGTTCTTGATTTTCACTTAAAAAAATTAAATTAATTCTAATTTAATTGATTCGATGCATTCCTTGGGTTTGAATCATTCAAATACTAATTTTAGCAACGCTGCAAAATGATTATAAAAAAACTCACAATGAACTTTGGGTTTGAGAACACCCTTGTGCTACACAAGTGATGATTCTAGAGTGTGAGTGTTATGCTTCAATGGTTGAGGACTCATTAGACCACATGGAGAATCAAAGTTTTTTAGAATGCTTCACCCCGTCAATACAATCAGGGAGCGTTGGATATAGGGTTTGTTACCATTGAAACCTCATTCAAATCGATTAAGAAGGTTTATATGTGGGTAAATAAAGTACGCAAGTTATACGCATAACGTACGCGTTGTAGACGCATTACATGCGCATTGAATACGCAAATGGCAGTTCTTAGATTTCTCTCAAAAAATTAAATTAATTCGAATTTAATTGATTCGATGCATTCCTTGGGTTTGAATCATTCAAATACTCATTTTATCAACGTTGCAAAATGATTATAAAAAATCTCACAAGGAGACTTTGGGTTTGAGAACACCCTTGTGCTACACAAGTGATGATTCTAGAGTGTGGGTGTTATGCTTCAATGGTTGAGGACTCATTAGACCACATGGAGAATCAAAGTTTTTTAGAATGCTTCACCCCGTCAATAAACAATCAGGGAGCGTTGGATATAGGGTTTGTCACCATTGAAACCTCATTCAAATCGATTAAGAAGGTTTATATGTGGGTAAATAAAGTACGCACGTTATACGCATAACGTACGCATTATAGACGCATTACATGCCCATTGAATACACAAATGCCAGTTCTTGGTTTTCTCTCAAAAAAATTAAATTAATTCAAATTTAATTGATTCGAGTCATTCCTTGGGTTTAAATCATTTAAATACTCATTTTAGTAACGTTGCAAAATGATTATAAAAATCTCACAAGGAGACTTTGGGTTTGAGAACACCCTTGTGCTACACAAGTGATGATTCTAGAGTGTGGGTGTTATGCTTCAATGGTTGAGGACTCATTAGACCACATGGAGAATCAAAGTTTTTTAGAATGCTTCGCCTCGTCAATAAACAATCAAGGAGCGTTGGATATAGGGTTTTTCACCATTGAATCCTCATTCAAATCGATTAAGAAGGTTTATATGTGGGTAAATAAAGTATGCGCGTTATACGCATAACGTACGCGTTGTAGACGCATTACATGCGCATTGAATACGCAAATGGCAGTTCTTGGTTTTCTCTCAAAAAAATTAAATTATTTCGAATTTAATTGATTCGATGCATTCCTTGGGTTTGAATCATTCAAATACTCATTTTAGCAACGTTGCAAAATGATTATAAAAAATCTCACAAGGAGACTTTGGGTTTGAGAACACCCTTGTGCTACATAAGTGATGATTCTAGAGTGTGGGTGTTATGCTTCAATAGTTGAGGACTCATTAGACCACATGGAGAATCAAAGTTTTTTAGAATGCTTCACCCCGTCAATAAACAATCATGGAGCGTTGGATATAGGGTTTGTCACCATTGAAACCTCATTCAAATCGATTAAGAAGGTTTATATGTGGCTAAATAAAGTACGCACGTTATACGCATAACATACGCATTGTAGACGCATTACATGCGCATTGAATACGCAAATGGCAGTTCTTTGTTTTCTCTCAAAAAATTAAATTGGAAAATGATTATAAAAAAATATAGAAAATATAGAAAATACTATCTATTTGCGCTTTGTCAGAGTGTGATGTAAAATAGATTGCAATTTTTAGAAATATAGAAAATACGATCTGTATACGCGATGTATACGCGCTAAATACGCATTAAATACTCACTATATACGCGCTGTATACGCTGTGTATACACAGACCATACGCAAATAAAAATTAATAGCTAAAACAAATACTCTTTATTAAATAAACATCTTATCAACAAATATTCTTTCAAATATCCATCATACAAATATTCTTATAACATAGAATTTTCAGATTTAATGATATCCATCATAAACTTCAGGTATTTTGCTGATGGATTTTTTGAACGTACATCTTTTATATGTTCCATTGTGAAGCATTTGGGTATGCTTGCGAAATTAGATCGCTTTGCTCGCTTTGCTGATGGCTGACTGAACGGTTCTCCGGCTATGAAATCGTTTGTCAAGCACTCAGGCATGCTTGTGAACTGATGTACTGATGCCTGACTAGACGGGCATGCTTGTGATATGAAGTCCTCCGTTAACCATTCGGGCATGCTTGTGAAATTGTACTGCTTAGCTGGAGATGGCTGACTGAAATGTACATCATTTATGAAGTCCTCAGTGAAGCATTCGGGCATGGTTGTGAAATTACACTGCTGAGCTGATGGTTGCTTGGAGTGTACAGAATTTATGAAATCCTCCGTTAAGCATTCGGGCATGCTTGAAGGAGTCTCAATTTTTGTTTTGTATTTCTTCACTGGTGGTTTCCCTGTTAAAAAAATTAATAACAACACAATAGGTAATAAATCAAAATAGTCAGAAATTAAAATCACACTCTTTGTCTTCTTTTCCCAATGGCTTTTCAGCCTAGCATTGGATATGCCTTTAGGCCTACGCTTTAGAGGGTCTTTCAGTTGTACACTGCCACCCTGTGTAGACTTGTATGTCTTTCTCTTCCCAAAAACAACCAAATCGAGTTTTTCAGATGTATCCTTCATCGCAGCCAATAGGAATTCTTCACCACCCTCATTCAGCTGCGCTCATGTGCTCATTTCATATGCAAACCTGCTGATATAATTTCTGAATATGAATCCACTACTAGCTTCAGAGCTATTTTGAGAATTTTCTTTCAAATTTAGACCAGAATATATATCTTGTCGAGCTCGTGCTGACCATCGCAACAGTAGGTACTTCTCGGGGATTTTCCCAATAGCCATTTGCCTCAAAACTATTATACAGTGAGAACACAATAAACCCATCGTTTCAAACTTTCTGCAGGAGCATTGAATGTTACCATTCTGTGAATCAAAATCAACAACCCATGATTTAGAGTGATCCTTTTTCTCTGTGTAATAGACAAAAAATTTTGAAGAATCACTAGACTCAAGCTCTACACTCATTACACCAACACCTTGTAAAAATTCTTGTTCAAAAAATGAATATATTTTCTTTGAATAAAATTGAGCAGCTTGCTTTAATATTGAGCAGTTTTTTATCACATGTTCTAATTCAGACTGGCTACATCTATAATCCTCATCCTGTTCATTCTGGCACCAATTCCTCATTACCTTTTCTAAACCCAGAAACCAATCAGTTATAGAACTTGTGGGCTTAGAAATGCCATGACACACATTATTAGTAGACTCGCTACGTTGTGTGGATATAATTTACATGCTAAAACAATCCTTATTGAAGGCTGTTGACCACTTATTCCTTATCCTATAAAGATCCTGCAACCAAACATGATCTTGGAGGTTCCCTTGTATGATCAATTCAGCCCATGCATTTTCAAACTCCTCCTCAGAGTCACATATGCTCAAACACTTATTGAAGTGGCCTTTGACTTTGTTGTTGGTATTGTAGCACGATACTTTTGATGGAGCCTTTTTACAGATATGCCATTGGCATAATCTATGACGACTTTGAGGTAGTGCAACTTCTATGGCCCTAGTCATTGCCTAGTCTTGATCTGTATATATTATTTTTGGTTGTTTATCACCCATCATTCGAACAAAAGTTGTAAACACCCACGTAAATGATTCAATTGTCTCTTCAGACAAGAAGGCCACCCCAAGCAAAATATTTTGCCAATGATTGTTAACCCCGACAAATGGTGCACATACCAAATTATACTTATTCAGCCTATAACTTATATAAAAAATTACCACATCACCAAAGCAGTCATAATCTATCTTACCAATCCCATCAACCCAAAAAAAAATTTAACAATCTATCAAATTCATCCTTCTGGACATCCCAAGAGAACATGTTATCATTAAGTTGACGTTCTTTAAATAACTCAATCAAAGTATTAGTGTCCCCAAGTTCAATCTTTGCTCTTTTTATTCTTTGAATAAAGTTGTACGCATCCCTCCTGTGAATCCAATATTTTTGACACCTCCAACTTCATCAGCAAGGAAGGAAAATACATAAGTGGTTCTTATCCCAGCATCTGTCATTGCTTTAAGAATAGAAGCTTTTTCATCACACATATTCCTGCGTGATCTAAGAAGATGCCGGTCTTCTGGCCTAGGCAAATCATGATTGTGATTTTCAATAAATTTTTTCACTTTCCAATATCCACCTTCATCCACTATAAACCTAATCATAGCTGGATAACCAGTTCGGGTATCTGATCTTCGATATTTCTTTTAGATATTAAGATCAGGCAACTTCTTGAAACCAGCTTTTGAACAAATAAAGTCCTTGGATTTTAAATTTCTGGAATTAGGCCAGTAACTATGATGATCCTTACGAACACTAAAACTAAGATTATATCCATACTTACGATAAGCCTCGTATGCCTCTTTCTCATTAACATAAATATCTTAATAAATAAGCAATAAATGAATTATCCAATACGCAACCAATACGCAACCATTAAGCAGTAATTAAGCAAAGCAACACCCAACCAATATGCAACCAATACGCAATAAAATAACAACATATGCGCAATTAATATGCAATGTATACCAATTCAATACGCACTAAATACTTAATGTATATCAAACCGATAAGCAATACATACGCAATTAATACGCAACAAAGCTTTGTAATAAGAAAATTGAACTACATATTTGTTATTGTACCAAAGCTCAAAAATACTATAAAAGAAGGGAACATCGAGTTTTGCTTCTAAAATCAATTACAATTTAACATTATGTACATTGTTGATAATAATTACATCAAGAAGGGAACATCTAAAATATTTGTACCCTAAAATAATTACATTAGAAAAATGACTATGTAAAGAAATTTGATTGCAACATTGCTATAAAGAAAACTTGGAAGAAGGAGAAGTTTACCGATAAGCTGAACGTTTCATCTTGTATCACTGGTTTTACGTGTTCTGCTTCATGTGCACTTGTTTCCTGGACGTCGGCATTCTCCAGGTTATCGACTTCCTCCGAGACCTGCGAAAATATTATCTGCTCATAAAAACCTGCATCCTCCTCCAGATCCAGATCAATCTCCATCTTCATCGGCATTTTTTCTACAAAAATTTTGGCTGCTCTGCAAAAATTTTGGCTCTAAGCGTTATATATTGCGGTGATTCGCACCTTAAATTCTGAAAAAATAAGCGCCAAAATAAATTTAATGTTATATCCCGGGTCGGACTGAAAGACGGGTCAGGTTTACGAGGTTTACGCAAGTCAATTGACTTTTTAACCCTTTCCACGTAAGCAACCGAACACATCTTTGTGATCGGATTCCACACAGAATAATTTCTCGATCTTATATCGGTTAAAAATAGCATCCAGCCCGATTCAAAGGAAATAAATTTAAAGAGGAAATCCAAAAAAGAATATCCTCACCTCAAATAACTAAAAAAATGTACTATATGATTAATTTTAATTATAATTTTAGAAAAAAAAATTATGTCTCATAACATATATACTTGATTAAATATTTTTGTAATATGCTTATTTACATATATCTAAAAGTTTATTTCAAACAAACTTATATCAAATAAGGGATAACTTCTTACATTCGTCGTTTACTCATTGGTATGAAAAATAATTTGAGCTTCACTCAAATTGTGATTTGAATTTTGGTTAAAATTGAGATTATGATTTGCTTCTAAAACAAATGCTAAAGATGAAACTCTCATCACAAACTTTACTTTTTCTTTCACATGTCATTGTCAACCCATTGATATTTGCTCCTAGTGCCCTCGTCACAAACTCCTCTTCTACTTAACAGGTTTTCGCTAGTCCATTGATGATTGCTCTTAGTACTTTTGTCATAAACTCCACCTCTCCTTAAAAAGTCTAAATTAGTTATCAATGCCTACCTCAAACAAGTTCTCATCACAAACTCTTATTCTCATTCACACACTATTACTAGTTTGTGGCAGTTTGTCAATACTTGCATCCATTGAAACTATATTATAAACTTATCTTCTCCTTCACAAATCATAGTCAATCTATTGACACTAGCGCCCAAAGAGTTCTCGTAACTCAATGTTTGCCCCTAATGATTCACACATTCCCATCAAGTGATACCCTAACGATTAGATTCGAGGTTCCAACCTAGGTTCAAATAAAATTTTGAATCATGTTTAAATGACTTAAAATTCCAATGAGCAATCCATGAATATAAAAAGATTATCCCTTCTTAATGGTAATTTTTTTCCCAAAATGAACTTTCAGACATATTTTTTCAAAATGATAAATTTGAGATATTTAGCTAATTATATGTATTATGAGATACATAAAGTCAATTTCCCTTTAACAATTTGTTATGCATGAATTCTTTATTTTTTATCCATTTTTTTAAATAATTCTTAATAAAGTAAATTTATTTTTTAAATATAAAAAATTAAAGTTATTTTTAATATTTAAAAGAACTTTTTTTCCATCAAACCATCTTCAAATTCAATTTGGTCCAATCCCATCAACACAGTTCTAACATCTCCACACTCTAAGGGGTTGTTTTCTACAAGTAAGATTTAAATTTAGCAGGATTTAGTAAATTTTATACATCCATATTTTCTAAATCGTGCTAAAGTTAAATCCTAAAAATTGTTTAGCAAGATAAGTGTTAAATCTTGTGGAATTATTTGGCAACCCGATTTATGGTGGTTATTTAAAATATGAACTGTACGACAAAATTAACGGTTTTCCATACTGACTAAAATTTTGATATTAAAATACTGACTCCTAAAAAATACAATCCCCCTATTCTAAGAGAAAAACCAATAATGCATGTACATTTCAAAGAACAACTCGATGAACATATTTACTATAAAGAAAAACTTATTAGAAGTGTCCCCTAATGCAAAGTAATTCACAAAGATTATTTTTTCATAAACATTATTCCTAATTTCTAGCTGCAATGATGGCCATAAACTCTAGTGGAGCTCATAATCAAACCTTAAAGCAACTTTAATAAGGCATCTAATCAAAATGCAACCAAGGTATCCATCTTTAAAAGTATAGCTTGCACTCAAGATGATCAATATTGTTGATTCAATGCTGGTAAGTGCTTATTTGCATCAATAAACAACATAAAAATATGAATTTAATTTTTACTTAATGATCTACAATCTTACCCGAGCTTCCCATATGTCAATGGCAATTAAATGCCTCACTGATTTACTTTGAATTCTCTCCACAACAATTATGTACATGTTAAGGTCCTCATTATTAGTCTACACTTTACCCAATTCACTATCATGTTGATTTTTCAGTTTTAGACATGTTGAAGCATATGTCATGTCTATGATAGCATCCAATGAAATTGTACAGCATCGCACAAGCAAACACAATATCAGCTTGTAATTCCAAAGGAAATTGTCACATATGAGTTAACACATAAAATCTTTCTTTTCAAATACCCAATGTTCACTCCACTATGTTACATAACTAGGCATGATGATATTGTACAACTTTTTATTTCAATTAATATTACAAAATGTTTTCTCATGGTACTCACTTAAATAATATTGAAATTCTCTAAACAGTGTCACAAGGTTATATGTGTTGGCATACTCTAATTCTATCAAATAATGTTTACCTTGTGGAATTTTGAAGTCTCCTTCTACCGCCCATGTATCTATTTTGTAGATATTTACTCACAATAGTAGGAATATGGATAACACCAATTGCACCTACAATTTTTTTGAAAAATAAGTAGAATTGTCTAATGAATTGTACAAATGGATGGCAGCCAACCTCTCTAGTGGGTAATTTAATAAATTCATTTACTAATGATACAATTTCTCTAAGCACCAGATTGAAATATCGTCTCACTATTTCAAGTAAATGTTAAAAGAACTCACAAAGTTGTCTGTAAGTATGTGCATGCGCAACCCCTCTAAGAAAAATGATCAGCTTTTCGTTCATCCATGCCCATGAATATGCTATCTCTTATCATTCCATGACAAATCAATGACTCCTTCAACAACCCAAATGCAAGGGTAACCTAAAACAATTATAAGTCATAGAGGATGACTAAATAGAATGTCAATGACATACTATTGGCCAACATATGCTCAATTGAACATGGTTTATCAAATCTTGGGCACATCTTCCTTTGAGCTACTTTCATCCATTATGAAGGGAATAAGATCATAAACCTAGTATTAATCCAAATGTGTTCAATTAGCATGTTGTTGAATTCATCAAATAATTCAGTGAAGATAATTAGAAGTTTAGTTACTAAAAAATAGATTATAAACAAAAATATAAATAAAGATTAAAAAATTTATAATTGCAGAATTGTATGAATATAATCAAACAAGAATTGTAAGACATCGTAATATAATATTTGTTATGTGAGCAATAACATTCAAATTTGAAGATTACTATCAAACACAATCATTCCAACAAAATGACCTTAATGACAAAATTGTTGGAAAATAACTAAAATATAATAGCAACATAAATCAATGTTTTCGATGCGAGCATTAACATTCAAATAAGCATGTTGCTATCAAACAAACCCACTCTAACAAATTGTACTTAATGTAGCCACGTTGGTGCAACAAAGTAACATTGGTGGAGAGTAAGAACACCCTCAAATTATCTCCATATTTAATGTCCACCTTATCTCATTAAAGTTACTTTCTTGTCTAGGTTGTCCATGAGAGTCTCGTGGACAACAAGAATAGCTTCAGTGGAGATATTTTCTAGGCTACCTAATTTATCTAAGCATTCATGAATAAGCATATTTTTTTATTTTTTTGTAATTAATTTATTTGTGTAATTATTATGGCTGACCAATAATTCTATTAATATAACATTGTGTACCTTTTTCTTGTTACAAATATTTTTTCAACTTACATTTTTTGTTGAATGTTTGCTTCTACTCATTAGCATTGTCATAGATTGCTCATTGCCTTCCTCATTAATGTCAACAAAAACTTGATGTTCCATTTTGTACACTTATCTACAAAACTATTCTCATTTTTAATCATAACATTATCACGAGTTGGTTGGAGATCCTCGTGTTCCTCTTACTATGCTTGATTAACATCTAGAATGTGCAGTTGCCTCGATCGTAATGTTGTCCCCACAAATTTTCTCAAACGTATGATACTGATGAAAATGGTTCTTATGAAACCTTTCTAGCTTGGGGTAATCCTACATAGGAAGGCAAGAAATTTTCTTAGTTAATTTGTTAGTTCAATCCAAATGTACTATGGAAAATTAATTGTTATGGTTTCAATTATATATAAAATATTTCATCCCACACTTCACCTACCATGGTGGGAAAATACAGATTTGCATTCCATCCCCAACCACTATGATTTGAAAATTGTTATAACATATAAAAATTAGATTATATGTTTTTATAATGTATCAAACTACCAATTTTGTATAATTTGTGCTTAGTCGATGATTCAATGCGAGTATGACCTCGAGCTACGCTACTTTCCTCAATGCACTATTAGTGATGTTTCAACACAAGAACTGCTCCTAAGTAACTCACATAGCTTGTGTCAGACCTTATATAATGTGGTTGCAATCATGCTTCTTAATCGATTGAAGCTTTGTATTCCAAATCTTATTTCTGAGAAACAGACAGCTTTTGTCTCTAGAAGATTGATGACTGATCATTATCTTTTGGCTCAAAAGGTATTTTACAAATTCAGATTCTTTGCTTCAAAAAAGGTTTGATGGCTCTTAAATTAAGCATGGAGCAAGCTTATGATAGTATGGGATGGCAAGCTTTGTCTAAATTATTGAAATGTGTGGGTATTCCTATTAAATTCTCCAATATGATTATGCAGTGTGTGCTTACTCCAAGATTTTCTCTGTTAATAAATGGATGAAAAATTGAATTGATAGAGGCAAAAAGTTGAATTCAGTTGGGATGCCCTTTGTTGCCTTATTTGTTTATCATGTGCTCCGAATTGTTATCTAAAGTTTTTCATCAAATAGGTGGTAAATTGTGTATTAAAATTGCTCCCAAAGATGAACTATTTTCCATCTTCTATATGTTGATGATGTGTTAATATTTGCTGAAGCATCTTCCAAATCAATGAGGAAAATAAATTGTATTGTAATTGATTATTGTTCCCTAACATGCCAAAGAATTAACACTGGTAAATCTATGGTAATTTTTGGTAAGTCGATTACTGATCGGAAGAAGAACAAGCTAGCTATCTTCTCGATTGGGCTATAGGTTGGTTAAAGAATTTACTTATTTGGGTGTTAAGGTAGCTTTAAGGAGTTTGGTAGCTTCAAATTTTAAATGCTTATTTAAATATTCTTTTTAGCTCTTCTGTCATTTCTTATTACTTATTCTTTAGTGCCTAAAGGATTTCTGAATGACCTTTACAAGTTATGTAGGAATTTTATTTGGCATAAAGACCAAGGGAGACCGGGCCTTCATTTTGTTTCTTGGGATCAACTTTGTATTCTATCTGGACATTGAAGGATGGCTCACTTTTCAACCATTGCTACCCAAGGTCCCTTGAGGGCTAGAATTTCTTGGAATTTCTTTCATAATGCTAATTCTTTACTTAATATAAATATTATTGCCAAGTATGGCAGTGACTTGTTGAATGGTGAAATCAAAAGTGGATCTTCGGCTAATGGGAAGAGGGTAAATACTTTGGAAGATACTTGGATTTGGAATAAAGAGATGCATAATTGTCCAATTATAGCATTATTTCTAAATTTTGCAAGGGCTGAAGGTGGCCCATTTGCTTGAAGAAAATAGAAATTAGAATTTGAATAAGCTTAATCAGTATTTTGGGGAGTAGCTGGTTCACTTTGTTTTATATATCCCAATCAATATAAACCTACCAGAAGATCAACATAATATTATGTTTATAATGTCAGGTAAAATTATTACAGGTTTGGCTTATGAAAAGTCTAGTATTCCTATTGTTGTCAAGATCAGTAATCTAAAATGGACAAGGAGTCTAAATCTAACTCCTAAATAAAAATTATTCTTGTTGAGATTAAGTAGGAATGCTTTACCTACTAATGATTTGTTGGATTATATAAGGTTGTAGGAAGGGAATGTATGCTCGAGAGGATGACAAGCAATTGAAGATATTAAGCATATTTTTGTTAATTGTAAAAATTTGCATGATATTATCACTAAGCTGAATTAGTGGGGAATTCATATTCCTATGTTTACTTCATGGATATAATGTTTACAAGATATGGAGAGGAATGGTTATCAATGTTCAAGCATGGTTAGGAATTGCTATAGTGTGGTTTATCATTCATGGAAAGCAAGAAACACATTCAAGCATGGTGTGAATGTTCCTACGTCTTTTATTTTGGTTGTTGATTTTCTTGCTTCTTCATTGAGGCTTCATTTAAATCCAATAAAGAATATATGGGATGCTAAACAGCTGATACAGCTAAATAATTTTTTTTTGGCATCCCCCACCTCCTTGTTGGATTAAAATTAATGTTGACGCATCTTTCCTCAAATCAGATATAATATGTATAGGAGTTGTTGTAATGATCACAAAGAAATGTTTTTACTTGCTTTTGGGAAAAAAATATATTATCATTGGGATATTACAAAGGTTTAGATACTAGTTGCTCTTGCACTTAAGGAGATTTCGCAAAGTTGGAAGTATGATATGAAAAGTATGATCATTGAAGATAATAATGTGAATATTATGAAAATCTACCATAAGTCAATAAAGAAATCCAATTATCAAGATGTACAAAACTTGAAAGTGGATTTATCCTTTCTTAGTGATTTCAAGAAAGTCTTTTTTATTTGTATTTTTAGGCATTGTAATAAGTAGACTGATTATTGTACCTCCATAGCTATTTTTAGATATTTCTTTTGGAATGCTTCTTCGTTTAATAATTTTCTACCATCATTTATTGAGATGGTTAAGGAGGATTGTGATAGACTTTCTATTACTTAGTTTTTTATATTTCTTTTCAATATGAATGCAAGATACACTTTTCTTCAAAAAAAAGGTAAAAATAGAATAATAATATGATACTCAGGCCACTTAGGTATTCTTTAGTACATTTTGATTGTCCAATATGGATTGAATATGTTGATCTAGACGTGCCTTATCACTTGAGCTGCCAACTTGTGTAGACTTTCCCTTCAATAATATCTCCGTTATCATTGTGAAATTAAAAAACATGTATTTATGTCAAAATGAATTTAATTGAATGAGATTTTTTATATAATATCATATATATAATTAAATTATACCATTGTTATTCTTATTTTCTATATTTTGATGCTCAGTGTTTCTAAATGAGGGGTAGTTGTGGTTTGAGGACTCCTTATCTATCTAGTTGTTTAAAATGTCAAATGTGTAAGGGTCCAATTTTTTTTCTTAGGAGTGTTGAAAATACAACAAGGAAATAACTATTTGTTGTAATTATTTTTAGCCACTTTTTCTTTGTCCAGTAGTGTTCAAAGAAAGGAATATCAACTCTGCCATGTTGCATACTTTCTAGTGATCAAGATTTTCTATGTTGTACTCATTTTAAGTTCCCTTAATAATAACCAAATTTGAATTAACAAAATTATTAATTATTGCTATTAATAATAAATCAAATAAATTAAGTATAAATATACTAATTTAAAAAATAATTTTTACTAGATAATCATAAAGATATTAACCTCAAAAAGATAGAATTATTTTTTATTTATTTTGACTAAATAGAAATTATCATTTATAATTAGCTAATGAGCTTAATAAATTACTAATTAATTGTTATCATTTTTTCTACATCTCAAAAAATTACTTTGATAGGGCATGAATCTCAAGGAATACTCAAGTTAGAAACTTTTGAGATTATATTTGGTATAATCTAAACTTTAATTTCAATAAATTTATTATCAAATTGAACGTCTCAAAGAGACAAACCCAATGACACCAAGATTTGATCAATCCGAGCCAAAAATGGGCCTGAATAAAGGAATCAAAAGATATTTGGAAGCTTCAAAATATTTATTAGATGATCAAATAATTTATAAATATGACATGCTTATATTCAAATCAAACGGCTTGACTAAACGAATTGAATGATCCCAAGATCTCTTAGTTCTGACATCATTAAGGCCCTTAAATCTAAACAAATGTTTTTTGATTGAGGGGAACAATACAAGTAGTATGATGGAGTTCTCCATATTTGCTTCAAATTTTCTCCAAATTTAAGGGTCATGTCACTCTCAAAAATCTATAAATTAGCCCCTACTATGTATATGAAAGGAGAGCATGCACTTGGGCTAACGACTCAAGAGAGCTTTAAGGCCTGAAGAATCCTAGAGCTTGGTCCTCATACCACTATCGCCTGACTACACCCTCCTACCTCTATCTCTAAATTATATCGTTTTACTCCCTCCTAGAGTAGGCAGAGAACCTTGAAATCCTTTTTCACCATCCTGGTGAGGTAGATAACCTGGATCTGATGCTGATGAAAGTCTCCCTAGAGCCACCAAGGAACTAAGGAAGAAGCTTAAAGAATACGATGTAAACCTTGCTTGGACTAACCTTTGTAAATCCCTCAAAACTCCCCCTCACAAGAAAGCTCTCTCTCTCAAATCTCTCCTCTTCCTTCTCTAAGTTCTCTCTCAAGACAACTCAATAACAAACGATATCTCAAAAGATAATATGAGAAATTAATTAGAGAGCCTCCAAAAGAAGCCTTAATTTCTAATTTGTCATCAAAGATCGTATAGTACAATCCTGAGATCATTATGTATGATTAGTATAAAATAGCCCTTTTAGCTAGTATGATCAGCATTTCGCTATATGATTAGTTTAAGTATTTATACAAATCATCCAGTATGATTCTTTAACTATTCAGGATGATAAGTTCAAGATATTATATTAATTGTCCAATACAACATGGGATGATGGGAGGTGCTTTACATATCATCCCTCACATGCCTCGGGACATCTAGTATGATCTCATGTACGATTAGAAGAAAATTATGGTTTTCTTCTTGGACGATGGGGGATCATCCCATGAAATATTAAATATCGTCCAATATGATCATCGTATATTATCCTATATGATCTAATCGAGCAATCTAACCATAATTAGTCCCCTAATCACAAGATAAATTTAGGCATGATTGTCATAAATTATCCAGTACGATGTATATCATCATGTATGATTAGAACAAAATTAAAAGATTAAAATATTATCTAAATTTTGATTGAAAACTATTTTTCATATCTATAATAGATCATCTTATATGATATGAATCATCCAATATGATTAATTAATCAATCTTACTTAACAAAGGGTGCCCTAATTAGGGTTTTTTGTATAACTAATCGTCCAATAAGATTTACATCATATTGTATGATTAGTTCAAAAATCTATTTTTCTCCTAACTCACTAACTCAACCCCTTGAGTGTGTGTGTGCAAGGATACTTAGCTTGGGGTCCACCAGATACATGACTTGACTCAAGAAAGGTAAAAAAAAATATTGAAAATGAAATTACAAATATACTGAACCCTAGTCAACTCGATCTTGAGATAATTTGCATTACAAGTGAACTCATGAACCTGAAAGGTTAGTGAACAAGGAAAATAAAACAAATATGTAATAATATCAATAATAAAGAAATCATAATATTTGTTATCATCAAAATCACAGTATTTGGGACCATATTTACAAAATTTCTATTATTTTACTTTTCTAATCCTTCACATATTTTCTTCCTTCCTAACTCATACAATCTTAGTTTCGATCGCTCAAATGGATGGAGGTAGCAAGCAAGGTCAACCGACCCAAGGAAGCTCTTCCTCTCATCGCCCTATCGATGATTATTTTCAATCTGCCAAGGATGAAGTGTGTACTATGGGTATAAGCAAGCTTGCATCACCCCACTAGAATGCTAAATCAAAAAGCATTAAACTATGAGGTGATGAGCTCTTCGCATTCATCTCTCTACAATTTCCCCTTGCCATTGCTTTTCCTTTCAACTCTAAGCTTTTCTATGATTTTTTTGCAAATCTTAGGATTAGTGTCGTTGCCTCTATCAAGAGATTATATGTTTATCAGCATCCTATAGAAATTACAAAAGAAGATTTAGGTGAACACCTTCACCTTTCTATAGAAGGTCCTTAACCTCAATAAATTTCCTCTATGGGTGACTTTTATTGGAGTGTTATCAATCTAACTATTTGAAATTCCACCCTAAATCAACATCAACCCCTTATTTATTCAATAAATTAAAATATGCGTATTATCCAGCATGTCCTTTGAACCTCTGTAATTCCTAAAGTTGGAGATTACGTGAATATTACTCCACTTCTTTCATTGGTCACATATTTTATTATATATGAAACCTAATTTGATCAAGTCCAAATGCTCATGACTATATTCATATCCTTACACCTATTTTTCTTCCTTCCAATAGAAGGAAGCAAAATATTCCTCTTGGACATGTCATTGCTTATATTTTGGACAAAAAGTATGAACTAACCTATCCTCTTACTGCCAATCATTTTCCTATCTTCTACACTAATGGTTCCTTCCATATTCTTTTCCATCATCATCGAGGGTAAGAGGAAGAAGAACCAAATTTTAATGAGGAAGAGGGAGCTGGTCCTGCAACTGCAGCTGCACAAGTATAAGTGCCACCACCTGTACCAGCATACCAATCTTACCTGTACGAGGGGTTGATACAGAGATTTGATCATTTAGAGTCCTGCCAAGATACTCATATCTAGCAGTAATAACAAAAACATGAGGTAGACAGGGCATAGTTTGGGGAACAATTTTCTTCAATTTATAAATATTTCATACTTTTAGGTTTTATGTGTTGTGTTTTATGTTCTCCATGTTTTGTAGTTTTCCTTTGTATGTTTTAGTTGATCCTCCTTTTTTTGTGATGTCAAAAGGGGGAGTGGAAGTTGGTTGTTTATATGTGTTTTTTTTAATTACTTTATCTTATGCATTTTTTATTTATTTATAATATTTTGTTTTTACTGTTTTATTTATTTTTGATTTATCATTAAATTAAAAAAAATTAAAAATTAACTTTAAATTAAAAATAACCCAACCCCTATTTTTAAATCTATCACATAGTAAAGGGGAGATTAGGAGAAAATATTAACTTGTTGTTTTAACCAAAAATATTTATCATCATTAAAAAGAGAGAGATTATTACAGTCTAAGATCCCTAGCTTATGATTTTAATGATAACAAATATTATTGATTGAAATTTATTTTTTTAATATATATATTAGATATTATTTTTTAACTGTGCGCACTAACATTTTTTTTTTTTGAAATAAATGCTAAATGCATTAATAATAAAGAAAATTATTACAAACTACTATGTGATAGAACATTTATCACAATCCTCCTTTAACAATTTCAGAAACAAAGGAGGAATCTTATTGCTACTTAAGTCTTCCCAAAGAAAATCACCATCTAAAGCATTGTCAGCACAAAAATCAGCTAGCTTATTATAATTTCTATTTGCAAAATGAAATAAAACATTGCTGAAACCTTCCAAGAATGACAAATCCTCACCTTCTTCATTATGTACATTCCGGTTAACTTTATCCACAGATTTTTGTAAATAATTGATGATGTTGTGAGTATCCCCTTCAATAATAATCCCTTTTTCATCCAACATCCATTCCATGATGATTTTCTTCAATGACCGAAAAGAAATCATCTCCAATAATCCAATATCCCAATGAATGCAATTGAATCCAAAATATAGCAAGAGTCTACCTTTTGGATCTCTAAAAACTCCACCAATCCCACCATTATTAGATCTTATTAAAGAAGCATCAAGGTGGGCGGAGGGTGCCAATGAGAGGACAGGTGATCTAGCTGGTTAGCACCCCAATGGTCCACGAACATATTAACATTTGTAATTGATGAAAAACTAATAGCATTGGAAGCTATAAAGTTTGAACTCAATTCTTTCTTACCATGCTTTACAAAATTTCTACTCTTCCATGAAAAATATACCACAGAATAATATAACTTTGCCACGAACTTGTTATCCATTGCTATCCGTTCCATGTTGAATTTGCATTCTCTGGTTGAAGAAAAAGCTGGTACCAAAAAACCCCATTTCTTCAGCAAATCAATGACCTGAAGTAGCTTTGAACATTGCACCATTACGTGTTCATAATTTTCCTCTTCATTGCATCCTCTAGGACATAAATTATGCCCCAACAGCCTTTGGTACATTAAAAAGACATTAGTTGGTACTGCATTATTGAGAAGCCGCCACCAAAAACATTCCACACTAGGATTAAGATGTTGCTTTTTTAACCAGTTTCCATAGTCCACCGTCATGTTCTCATTATCACTAGAATAAGAGGCCAAAGCTGTTATACTTTTACCCCTAGAATTTATACCTCAATTCCAAGCAGTCATCTCTTTGATTAGAAGAAATTTGAATTTGAAGAATAACATCCATTAGGGAAATCCCAAAAAATTCTTCAAGATGTTCCTTATTCCAATTTCCATCACTTATAAAGTAATCGAGAGAAGGAAAATCAAGGTTCCCAACTGCAATAAAAGTTGGCCATCTATCTAGACTTTTATCTAGAATCCATACATCTTTCAAGATGTGATTTACCTGAAGCAATCTTCCATTTAATAATCGGATGAAGAAATTGAGCTCCATTGGGTAAAATCTTCCAAGTTGTTTATCTATTGCATTTGCTAGAAGCTTCCCATAAAGCAGTACCATATTTTGTCATTAAAGATCTATTAAGCATATCTCCTTAAAAAACTCCAGGAAAATTTAGCTCTCAATGGACCAGCTATTGAGACTACCGAATGAACCCCTTTACCTCCATCCTTCCACGGTTTGCACAAATCCTCCCAAGCAATATAGTGCAAACCGTGATTCCCTCCTTGCTTGTTCCAAATAAAACTTCTACAAGTCTTGTCCAACTCTTTTAGAATACTCATTGGTATTAAAGAATGAGCAGCAATAAAAATCGGTAAGGAGGCCTTGACCGATTTTACCAATACCAATCTTCCAGCTAGGGAAATAAATCAGTTGCCACATATATTAAGTTTAGTAGTAGCTTTCTCTAGGATAACATTGAAATCTGTAGCAACCAACCTTCTCAACACCTTCTTAATCCTAAGATAGTTCAATTCATTCACTGTTTTGTAGCCCCATAACTTTGATATTGCTTTCCTTCTGTTCCTTTTCATCGATTTCCCAAACAAAATAACATATTTCTGATCATTGACACTGTCCAGTCCGGCTACAAAAAGTTGATATAATTCTTCTGAAATTCTTCATAAACTTCATCTTGGCTTCAGAAAATAAGAGAATATCATCTACATACAATAAATACAAAATTCTAGGGGCATTAGAAGCAATTTTTATCCCCAAATTCCTTCCTCTATGAAACAAATCATTTATCAAAATTTGAGAGCAAAGGATAAACAAGCAGGGAGGTAGCGGGCAACCTTGTCTAAATCCGCTTTTAGCTTTGATCCCCTTTGAAATTCTACCATTGATCATAATAAAAAATTTTGAATTCTACACACATTCCATAAGAAGATTAGAAAATTTAATTGAAAACCCAAAACGATCCAATACCAATCTCAAAGTTTCCCAAGCCATACTATCATAAGCTTGCTCCATATCTAGTTTGATAGCCACCAAACCTTTCTTCTATTTCGAAAACCTTAGTTTATTAAAAAGTTCTTGAGCAAATAATACATGATTAGATAAGGATCTACCTCTGATAAAAGCTACTTTAACTTCTGAAATAAGCCTGTTAACTACTTTCAATAGTCTATTCAACAACATTTTGGCTATAATTTTGTATATAGAACCACAAAGACTAATTGGACGAAAGCTTGAAGGATGAACCGGATTCAGCATTTTAGAAATGAGAACCATCAGAGATTCTTTCCACTTAGAACAAAGCTTCCCTGTCAATAGAAATTATTGTACTGCAAGCCACACCTCATTCCCTATTATGCTCCAGTAGTTTTTAAAAAACGAGTAGGTAATGCCATCTAGTCTAGGAGAAATATTACTACCACTATTTTTAATAACAAATTCCAATTTTAGAAATGTGAATTCAGCTTCTAGTTGTATGCATTCTAATTTAGATAATGACTTTAAAATTGGAGGCCATCCATCCAAGCAACAAACCCTACTCTTCCATTTTTTGCTGAAGAAATCCATCATGACTTCTTCAATTTTAGCCTGCCCTCTACCAAATTCCCTTCCTCATTTCTCAGTTGATGAATTACATTCCCAATTCTTCTTTCATTCGCAAAAGAATGGAAGAACTTTGAATTCATATCATTCTCCTGAATCCACTTCACCTTGGCTCTTTGTCTCCACCATGTGTTTAACCGTGACATTATCACATTGAATTCATGAGTTTTGGATCTCAACAACATCAACTTTTCAGTAGATAAACCTTGGCCATTTGACTCTTCAAACTGAAGAGTAGATATATCATTCTTCAGCGAATCTTTAAGCTCCATAAAATTTTTAAGTTTTGTTTTGCTCCAAAAATGAAGAGCTTTCAAGACCCTTTTGCATTTAACATTAAGAACATTCATTGCATCACCTCCAACTGGTTTGTTCCAAGTGTTTAAAACAATTGCCTTAAAAGCCGAAAATAAATCCCAAACATCTTCATACTTAAGAAATCTATTTTCATGCCATTTATCTTTGAAAATTCTGAGAATTAAAGGGCAATGATCGGATGCAATCCTTGCCAAATATCTGACCACATCATTGTGTACCTCATTAAAAGCTCTATTGTTCAAAATACATCTATCTAGCCTTTCTAGAATACGAGCATTCTCAATTTTTTTGTTGCATCAGGTAAATTTTGGCCCCACCAAACCAACATCCTGAAGATCATTCCTAGACATGAAAGCTGTCATCTCTTGTGGTCCTTGAGCAAAGAAGAACTTCTTCCCACCCCTCTTTTCTTCTTGCGATAATATACTGTTAAAATCATCCCCCACAACCAAAGGGATCCCCTTATCATAATTAACTTCTAATTTTTTCAACAACCTCCTTCTCATGTACAAGTTTTTGTTGCCATACACCGTTGAAACCATCCAAGTCCCTTTATTAAAAATATTTAACTCCCCAATTACACATTGGTGTGAAGCATCCAGTAAAGAAAAAGTAGTCAAATTAGATTTTCATAATACCATAATTCCTCCCGAAGAACCGTTAGAAGGATATAAGAAAAAATCCCAATCTTCACCCAAAAATGTATTAATTTCATCTCTCTCAAAAGAAGATATTTTAGTTTCTACCACACCAACAAAAAACACATTCCAATCTTTCACAAATTCTTTTAAATAAAGAGAGGCTTCCCTCTTGTTAGACCCCCTACAATTCCAAAAAGTTAAGGAAGTGCCACGACCCAACCCGACCTGAATGAGTCCCTTCGCGTCGGGCCGCGACAAATATTGATGATCCATGATCTAGTTCTGGAATTTGCTTCCAAACTTTTATCCGAATATTCAAACAAACAGAAACACAGAGCTGCTATAAACTTCAAATACATATAAAGAAATGTATCCACTATTTTATTCTTTCTTTCATCAAAATAATCATATACAATACATTGCATGACTACAGATAGAAAGAACAGAACATAAAAGCCATGACTGTACAAAAATCAAAAGTACAAAATACCTAATCACTGATCAGACAAAGAACTACTAGTACAACACTTCCTTCCCTTTCCCAGAACCTGAAAACTACGCAGGAAATAAGGATGAGCTAACAGCTCAGCAAGAATACACTCACCAATCAAAATCTTCAGAAATACGAATCAGAAAATACATCAAAAATCATACAGATACTTGATCAAACATAAATTAAACCACTGATATAGAAAAAACTGAATTCCTTTCGTATCACAGAACATTCACATCAGATTTCACAGAACAGACAAAATCTTACATAACAGACAGAATCATATGGAATAAACAGAATCGTACAAATCAAATAGAATAGTACAGAACAGATGTCAAATCAGATAAAGTCACATTTCAGATATCACATTTCACATATCACATATCCCTGACCCTGATAGAATCTCAACGGATTCTGGCCCCTTATGCCTCCCTTCCCAGACACTGACAGGATCTCAGATTCTGGCCCCTTATGTCTCCCTTTGTGCTTATAGCACCAGAACAGAACAAATATACAGAATATTCAGAATAGAACTTATTTTCAGATTTCTCAGATTTCTCAGATTTCTCTGACATAGATAAAATCTCAACGGATTCAGACCCCTTATAACTCCCTTCTGATAGCACATCACATCACAACATTCAATTCAGAAAATCAAATTTCGTCAGAAAATCATCAGCGGCATAATGACAATATACAAAATTTACACAAAATTCATAGATTCAGAAATTTACCAAATTATCACAAATAATACACAACAACATTGTAAGACTTTTATTGTACTGAAATAATATTTTTCAATATCCAGATAATTCGTAGTTCGATTAAAACATTGCAGAATCTAAAATACCCGGTAAAAATCTTCCAGAAAATACTTAAAACGTGCACAAATATCATCTCAGAATTATACCAAAAGTTATGCGGTAAATAGTTCATCAGTACAAAACGGAATCAATTATTCGCTAACGGAGACAAAAGTCAAAATAGAAAAGTTTTCAAAATTCTCATTTCTGAAAATTGAGAAAGGCGGAATGTGCCTTACCTCGAGTCGGTCAACTTTTCTAACTGCAGCTACGGACGAAAACATACAGAAGTCACCCAAAAATCACTTTTTCTTCTTTTTCCTTCGATTTTCTCTCTCATGTCCTTTTCTCTCTCTTCAAAATATCTCATTTCCATATATATCCAACCAGATCATCCCGGACGATCCAAAATCGTCCTAGGATGATCCAAAATCGTCCTGGGACGATTATCCGTCTAGACGAATTTTGTTTAGACGAAATAGTTATCGTACCTAGACGAGTTGCTCTCTGGAAAAATTTCGTACGGATGAGCCTCATTTCGTCCTGGGACGAACTTCTTTGTCCCCAAAACCTATACAAACCTATACCGATCATCCCCGGACGATCCAAATTTGTCCTGGACGACCGTGGAAGGAAAAACAACTTTCACAGGAAGTCATTTTGATAAAGAGGGGGAAGGACCCCCACCTCAACCTTTAATAAATACCTCATATTTTTTGGTTATGGATGCATTGCTCAAGGGGCCAAGATGCCTTAGTTCTTTCAGGAGTTTCAGTTTTTGAGATCTAAGATTAGCCTTTTCCAGAATAATATTCCCCATGTCTTTGGGAACCTCTTTAGTCTTGTTATCATTGTTTATAGGAGCTATAGAAACTCCATTACTAATATCATCATTTTTGCAAATTTCTCCTTCTTCCAGCTTCAGTTCAACCAAGAAAATTAATTTAGTTTTTTCTACTAAACTGACTCCTTCAGCCTCTATTTCCAGCAATTTGAACATGTTCTCTTGAATTAAAAAAGTCACATTATTGAAACCAGAATTCTTAACAAATTTAGCTGTAGAACTCCTTGTAAAGTCTCCAGTATCCCCAACAGCAATCTCCTTATTATTTATAATTCCAGCATCAGCATTTGCAATTGCAATTTCATATATAATTTCTTCTTCTTGCTGTAGACCCGAAACAATCACTTGTTCCTCCAGAAAAATTGGTGTTAAAGTTTTATTAGCAGCCAATCCATCCTTTAGCCCTTTATTCATATCCACATTCTTCTTTTGATAAGTAACATTTACCCTCCTCCTTCTTTTATTATTAACATGAACCCACGATCCATATTTTGTTTCTACCTTAGGATCACTCACCACTGGTAATCATAAACCTCCTTCTATAGAAATAGGAGCATAACAGTTATTATCTAAACCATTCTTTGCATTACAAACATTGCTCAGGTGACCTATCCTTCAACACTTGTAGCAAAAGGTTGAGATTTTTTCATATTCAACTTTCTGGAAAAAACGTCCATCCAGCCCATCCACCCAAACACCCATAGGCAATTGTTTATCTAATTCCAAACGGATGCAGACTCTTACAAACTCCCTTCTTCCCCATTGGAACATATCATTGTCGATTAACATAGGAGTACCAATTAATGAAGAAATCCTGGAAAAATTAATTTCAACCCAATAATAAAGTGGAAGATTTGAAAATCTCACCCACACAGGAGATGTTAGACCCCTTAAGGATGTAGTTGAAAATTTTGTATTCCATTTGTCAAGCCCAATAATATGGCCATTTACAAACCACGACCCTCCTAAAATCACCTTTTCCATAGCATCTTGTGAGAAGAAAGAACACAACATCCAACCTGAGCCAAGAATAGTAAGATGAAATTTTTTGAATTGAGACCATTGATGTCTCAATTATGTAGCTATTATCTGAACTGAAATTTCTTTACCAAATACATTCACCACAATTGATTTTTGGAGATTCTCAATATTTTTAATCCTCTTTGGTTAAAACAACTTAATTGCCTTTCCATCATCTCACATGAACGAGTCTCCATCTGGCAAATTCAACTTGATGTAAGGACATTTTGTCCATGGATTCTATCCTGTTTTTACCGGATTAGAAATAAATCCTTCAACATTCGCTTGGACATTCTCATGAACATCAGATGTGCTTGCACCCATATTTTGAATTGAAGGCTCTCCCTTTGATAGATTGACATTATTTTCAAACCTGTTAATAAAGATCTTCATACCAGATGATGAGGAATCGATATCATTTGATTTAAAATTCACCATCGAGGAAGGAGTTTCCACATTTAAATCTGTTGTCACTTGCTTGCCTTTAACGATAATTGGGGACAAAACTTTCATCCGATCTATGTTTTGTTCTCTGATAACCAAAGGTCCGTTGGAATGAAATTTTGAATTACTTTCACAATTTGAAATAGATGATTCTTACTGCACCATTGATCTACCACAATTCAGGCCGACCATTGTCCGGACACCTGAGTTGGTAGCCACCTGGCCAATCATCACCTCCGGCGAAGCCGCCAATCAAAAAGGAAATCAAATTTTGAAACTTTCTCTCTCGAGAAAATAGCTCTCTCTCTCTCTCTCTAAAAAAATGGCTCAAGGTCCCTTTTCTATCATTTAATGTTGATAGAAAAGGAAGTCATTTAAGGTTGATACACACTTGCGCACTAACAATTCAGGTACATCATATACTACTCAAGATTGACCATGACTAAAGTTTGGATAGAATAGGAAGTCATTCAAAAGAGTCCGTATTTTTCATTTTTCTTTATTCTATATTACTTGAGTTTAATCATGTAAGTGTGTATGTTAAATTGGCGACCTAGTACACACATATGGGAGTGAACAATTGAGATGAAAATTCTTTGAACTAAATTTAGTATTATAATCGTACTGTTTGAACAATTATATGAAAAAGAGATTTAACGACTAACTATATCATTAATGCTAATGAAGTAAACATACTATACGATTCTATTGTATTGTATAATTTGTTTCCATCAAAAAACCCTAGTTGGCACATAAATTAAGTATTTTTAAAATTACATTTTGAATTAATTATAATGTACGACTTGATCATATTCTATGATATTTAAAACCTTACTTAAATTATTCACATGATTAGTTAATCAAATTAATATTTAATAAACACGGCATATCATAATGTACAATAAAGATCATATCATATGATTGTTAGAGACCAAATTTGCTCGTCTAAATGTCGTACTGAATGAAAACCTTAATTTTTGAACTAATTATATAGTACAATGTTAATCATAATGTATAAAACACTAATTTTTTAATTGTATGTGCTATACGATGTAAATTATATCGGACGATCGACAAAGATGATTTCTAATCATCCTAGTAATCATCTTGTAAGAACAAAGTAAAATTGAACTAATCGTACCGTATAAAATTACTTTCATACTGTACGATAAACATGAAGAATTTGAAAAGTTCATCTGAACGACTATTCCATAATAGTGGAAGAACAACTATTTTTTAACTAATCAAACAGTATGAACCAAATTATATTGTATGAACTTTAATAGTCTAATTAAAAATTTAGGATTTTTTTTAAACCTTGTACTTAAGCAACTCAATAAGTCTTTTAGAAGACTTTTCGCTATTGAAGAAACACTGAGGGAAAATTCTTGAGAGCGATTTAGGCTTAGAGAGGGACAAGGTGAGGTTATATATGAGGGAGAAGGACTGTGAGGTGTTATTACACAGTTGTTCTAGGCAAGCTTGCACATGCTTCCTTTAGTGGCCTTAGTGAGTTCTTGGAGTTGCTCTTGAGAGAGAAGCTTTAACGTCAGGGTCTAAGGTTCTATACCTTCCCCAGGAGGGTAAAAAAGGATTGACGGTTCTATTCCATTACCAAGAGGGTAAGAAAGATTTTATGATTTCTCTACCTTCACAAGAAGGGTGAAAAAGGATTGAAGGTTCACTACCATCACCAAGAGGGTAACATAGCTTTTGGTTCTCCGCTGCACCAGGTTTGGTAGAAGTGATTTTTTAAGGGCTTTTCTACCTTGCTAAGGGGGCAAAAGGAGAGTCACTATAGTGTTAGTATAATACCTGGAGAGGAGGACTCTAGGGAGTTGACTTAGGTCAAGGTTAACCGAACCACTATAAGATTTATGGAGTATTCTGTCTGATTTTTATCATTTATGCATTTTTAATTTTTGCACATTAAAATTTTTACACAAACTTATTTCTCATTTTAAGTTGCATATAGTTTAATTTGTGTTAGCAAGTAAATTCAAATTTAGCTTGATTTTTTTATGCTTTAAAATTACAAATATTATTATCATGTATTAATTTGCTTCCACTAGTGTTAGTTACTAATTTAGATTTTTTTTTTTAAAATCATTATCTAGCATAAAAAAAAATTGTCATAGTTTTTTTTTTTAAGTATCTATTCACCTCCCCCCACCCTCTTGGTGTGCCTAGGGATAGTTCAACGAGGTCTTACAACCTCCACAAGCTTTCAATTCATGTCATTAGAATGAAGCATAATTACAAAAAATATCAAAACTTGAAAAATCAATCAAAAGTGGAAACTATCCAAGATTTTTTTTTTTAAAAAAAAAATTCATCTATAGTACAACTATAAGGAAACCCAAAATATGTAACTTTGAACATATTATTGACCTCACTTTAGTCCCTTCTTACGTTGACAAAGGTAAACAAAAAACAAAAACTAAACCTATGACTATTTTAGCCAATTACATTTTCTTATGAACTATAAATCATACCATTAAATCTTAAATTCATAATTATAAATTTTTGTTTATTTCATAACTTCCCTTTTTAAACTCAAAAGATATCATATCTAGGTACCTTGGTCTAGGTATATAGCCCATAGGCTCTTGGGCACTGCCTTCTAACATCTTATTGCCTCTATAGCCCGTAGGCTCTACAACTTGTAGCTCTCAAATCCTATAGGCTCTATCATACTAAGGTCACATTTTTTTTATTTGGTCACAATGCCCATAGGAGTCACCCTGGGCCCCTCCCTCTGAATCACCTAACATGACATTTTCTTAAGCTTATTCAATCGTTGCATTTGCCTCTCTTCTTATAAAAACTTGCTATATGACACATGTTTGTATGCATAACTATTTACATACATATATATCAATATGATCATAATTTTTATCAGTATATATGCAAATATAGTTATATAAACCATATATCTTAATTTTAAAAAAAATCATGTGGCAATGTATATAATATAATCAGATCATAAAGCATGGCGTGTGAAATGATTATATTCATCATGATGCAAGCTAATTATGATGATAATAGAGTTCCAAGGTAAATTTCACACACACGTATAACTACTTTAAATACATAAACCTTCAAACCTGCATATTGTATATAATGCATACCTTACCTCCTTGACTCATAGACTGACCAAGTCTGACCCTTGTGTCCCCCTGCACGTGTAGGACACCTAACAAGCCCAAACCATTAATTGAAAATTCACACCATTTACTATTTAACTCATACCAATAAATTGGATCTTAATAACATAACTTCCCATTTTCATGTCACATACATTACTATAGATATTAATTCCCTCTGAATTAAAAATATCATCTTCCCTTATTTCCTTTTTCTTCTCCCTAACCTCTTAGATTTCTTCTCCCTAACCTCTTAGATTTCTTCTCCCTAACCACTTAGATTTCTTCTTTCATCTTCCCTCATTCCCTTTTTTCTTCTCCTTAACATCTTATAATTCATCTTACCTCTTCATTTTATTTTTTTTCTCAACCTTCATCAGCTTACCTTCAACTAGCCCCCTGGTACTTTAGCATCTCTAGAATTCCACCTCTACAGTAATCTAGCATCCACTCCAACACTACTGTGGACTCCCAACAAATGAAGAAAAGGAAAAAAAATAATGTTTCAATTTATTAGGTAGTTTAAATCCCTAATCAAAGGCTGATGACCTAAATGCCCCCTCCACCAACCAATGTATGCATTTAAAAGTGACTTACCCAAAATTTTTATTACCCCTGCTACATTATTTTTCATTTTTAAACAATAATTCAATTTTTAAACATAAGAAAAAATAATTTAGATTTAATTCCCTAACTTTCAAATCCTTCACATATAGGCATATAATGTTATATGTTAAATTGCTATATTTTATGAGTAGAACACAATGGCATTAAATTTGTTGAATTTTGTAAAATTTGAAATTTTGGTTTGTTTTAAATTGAGTCAAATGTGGCACATACCTGATCAAATGTGGGTTTTACATACCTCTAACTTTCTTAAAAAAATTCAAATCTAATATATCTACTCCCCTAATTAGGTCATTAGAAGGTTGAAGTTTTATGTGACTAAACCATCTATGGTGACACTCTCTAATCTTATTTACCACTAGAGCTACCCCAACCTTTTCATGTATATACTCATTTCACATTCTATCTCTAATAGTAAATCCACTCATCCACCTAAGCATCCTCATCTCTACAACACTTAATTTTATGCTTCATAAAGTATTATAGATCTCACCCATCTTATAGAATTTTACCATAAGTTTGGGGGTACTTTTTTATCACACAACAAGCATAATGTATTCCTCCACTTTAACCATCCAACAAGAATTATTGATCATATTTGAGTTAAATCTTACTTGCATCACAATTGAAAAAAAAAAAATATACCAGTAAGAAAAATTCTACATGGATAAATTATGAGCTAATTGGTTCTTGACTAACAAAATCACTAGTAAAAATGGACGAAAAAATTTTAGGACATTCATATCAGCTTCAAAAACCTACTCTCACAATAATTTCATGATAATTTTACATACAAAAACAAGCTAAATTGGCCTTCAGTTAAATATAGCAACAAGATCTCAAATGAGTATAATCAGTACCTTCCTCTGAATAGACTTTAGATAACAAATTTTTACAAGGCCATAATTATAATAAAAAAAAAAAAACAATCACAAGGTAATGAAATACTCAATTTTTTTTTCAAAACCTTTTTAACCTATCATGCAAGAGATACAAAAAAGATTTGTTACCTATTTGTGGGAATTAGATAGTTGATGACCTTACAGGCATTAATCTATAAGGATTAGGTTAAATGATGAGGTTGCATGCTAAATTGAGGAAATTAGATCAACATTGAGGAGGTGGTTCCTATAGATGAACTACCATGTCCTTAAAATTTCAAGGAATGGACAACCAAAGCGGATGGAGGTCTCGATAAGGTAAGATGAAGAAGATAGAAATCACATTGTAAGGAAGTGGCGGAGCCAAAAAAGTTTTTCAGCGGGGGCCTAAATTTATTTTCCACAAAAAAAAAATCATTCATCCCAATTGATCTAAAATTTACTCAAAAGATATCAAACTTTTGGATTTTTTTTTTCAAATTATTTTGCTCCAAAATCATCACAATTGATTTAGCAAAACCTATGAAAACTAGTGAAGCCATTGCGATCGAACAAGCTAAACCAAACTCTTTTACTGAGCGTGAAACAGAAATGGAAGAAGAATTTGAAAATCAAAACAAAATTGAACCAGGGAGATGACATTGCTGGTGACAATGGTGAGGATATCAGCGTAGGAGGCCTTGTTTCAGCATTGGGTTATAGCATCAATGACAGCCTTGGCCTTCTTAACAGTGTTAAAACCATCGCCTGTGAGGGAGAGATTGTCCAAATTATCCTTTTCCACCTTATTGTTCATCGTTGATGCCATAATTACCGACGCATTGCAACTCTACATGTCACGGGATAAGAAAATCGCAAACAGAGACAACGCGAGAAAATAAGATTGAAGGAGAACTGTGAAGTACATTGATGAAACAATCATGGAAGAAGAGGTGGAGTGTTCTGGGAACGATGACAAAGGCTTGCTGAAACTTTTGGAGAACAACATTCCAAATGTTTCTTTCTACATTAAGTCAAATTTTAGAGTAGTAATTCTGTTGCAGTTTGGTGGAGCTCAACTGAACCAAGAGCCAAGTATCACAAATGGAGACAAGAAACATAAGATCTAAATTGAGTTTATTCATTTTTTTAGGGGGGGCACGTGCCCCCGCTGGACCTCCCTTAAATCTGTCGTTGTTGTAAGGGAATGGTACATGGAACAACTTAACACTCAAAGAAAAGACATGAATGGTTCCTTTCTTTCCTCTCGCATAGGATAAGATGTTAAATCCATTGAACTATATAAATTTGGGATGTACTTCAAAAGGAACAAAATAATGAATTTATTTTGTCTTGACTTTGAGGAGCAGCTCAAATCCTATTTGGCAGGATTTATCATAAATCCTATACCTAAACAACCTCTTCCACTAAAACAACTCAGGATTAGTTTTCCATTTCCTTGATAACACCACTACTTTCTTTTTCCTCGCGAACCCACAATTGGGGTCTACTCCAAACTTTTCTTTAATGACCCTTTCACCCTTGTCTCTATCAAAATCTCCAACATCCAGTCACTCCATTTTAACATTCTATTCAAGCTTATGAATAATTGAGAAGGGGATTCACAAAGGGAAATCTAACTTTATATGTGCCCATAATAATATTGTAGAAATATAGCAGATATTTAATTCTCAGAAAAATATACCTAAAATTTATTTATAACCAAACACATTCTTTATTTTTATAAGCATGGTCTAAATTTTGTTAAACTGCTATGTGACTTTCAATCCAAGGATCTCATCAAGTTTTCTTTTCTTATGATCTTCCCTTATTTGTATTGTGTGCATGTTCGAGTTGTGATGTTTTAAATTGGAAGTCTCTCCATTCATCAACTATGAAGGCTAGTGATGTCTTACATTTGGTTATCTTGGTTTGAATATATTTTTTGCATTTTAAACTATAAACTCATAATGTCAATAGATGTTATATTACCTGGGTGCAAACTTTTAGAATCAAATGTAAACCATAATTAAATCAAAATAATCATCAAATAATGATTGAATTATCTATAAACATAGTTTAATTTTATTTTGAACACGAATCAAAGATGGCTAAAAAATTGTTTAAATCATGGTCGAAGGTATTTCATCGTAGTTTGAAGATTATTTGAATATAGTTAAAAAAAATTCAATCATGGTTCAATTATTGTTTAAATGTTGTTCAAATATGGTTTGAATATTGTTTAATTATAGTTCAAAGATTATTAGAATACAATTCAAACAGTATTAGATCATGGTTCAAAGATTGTTAAAATCATGATAAAATTTGAAACATGATTCAAACAATCTTCAATTCATGATCGAAGATGATTCAATTATGCATCAAGTATGATTCTATGATTCCCTAGGATCTAATGGAAGAATTGGATCACTTAAGCTTATAATTAATTAATTCATCCATTAAGCATATACAATCAAAGCTAATAAAATCTAAAATATAAAGGAAATAAAAATAAATTCATTTCATCAAAAACATACATATAATTATTCAAAAACTAACTTTCAATTATATACATTAAAATAAATAAGGCTAGATTACCATAAGAATGCCTTAAACTCAAAACTCAAAGATTCCACCCCTACACATGATCTACTCCACTTGACCTTTACATTTTCATGAAATATTAAAAAGAACATAATGAGAACAACTAGCTGAATAGGCTCCCTCCCTCATTCATCGTAGATATCAATATCCAATTCAAATATTTAATAGCAATTAATTAAATAAAACATAAATATTTATGAAATAATTAAAGTATAAGAAAAAGTTGAATTTACTAGAGTTTAGTATATACTTGATTTTAGAGTTAGCACTTATACCTATATAACCACTTACACAAAAGTTCCCCTAAATAGTACATAATACTTATTTTCATAGGCTCATTTGCATCTCTCTTCCACTTTCCTCAGAATTCATACAGAGGTTCAAAGTTTTTTGATGTTTTATTTAGAAACATTTCTTAAACTTGGTTCATTAGAGTATTGACATATGAAATGCAATGATTATACTACACATATTCTCATGTCTGCTTGTAACCCCACATCCATTTATGCCTCCCTTTAATTTACTCACCTACATATAACAAGTGGAGCTTGAATCAAAATAGGTTTTTTGCGTCTAGGAGTATTCATGGAGGTAGAGAAATATAAAGTTTAACGTCTTAGCATTGTACGAAAATCCGGCACGCAATCAGATAAGAGAGAGGGTGCGTTATTCATTCGAGACACCAAGATTTTTATGTGGAAAAATCCCAAAAAGGGGGAAAAACCATGAGGCCTGGCCCAGTATAAATGAATCCAATAGTATTGTAGTTGATTACAAATGAGGTCCTTCCTCGGAGGAAGGCCTTAGCTTGATATCAGTACATATTATAAAGTATATTATATGGTGAGAATACAAAAGCTTTGTTTGGTCTGAATGATAGTCGGTGTGCGACGTAAGTCGGAAGGACCGTTGTCAGCGGGCGACAGAGGTCGGAAGAATTATAATCGGCGAACGACGTAAGTCAAGAGGACCGTAGCCGACGGGCGACGGAGGTCAAAAGTACTGTTGTTTGACAACGATGGCCAGAAGGAGGGCGACAGGTAGAACTTCATCAACAGACAGAAATCCAGCATCATATAGATGTCCGGTGAAAGTCTGACAACAGGTAGAACTTCAGCATCGAGTAAAAACTTGGTGACGAGCGAAGTTCTAGCGTTTGATAGAAGTCCAACGTCAGTTGGCGGTCAGGAAGAACTCTATCGTTGGATGGTATTCAGGCAAAACTCCAGAGTCACTTGGAAATTAGATAGAACTCCGGTGTCACTTGGAGGTCAGGAGAAATTTTGGCGTCACTTGGAGGTCGGGCAGAATTCCATCGTCACTTGGAGTTCGGGTGAAATTCTAGTTTCCCTTGAACGTCAGGCAGAATTCTGGTGTTCCTTGAAAATCGAGCATAATTCTGGTGTTCTTTGAACACCGGGCAAAACTCTGACGTCGGGCAGAATTCTTGTGTCGGGCAGAATACTGGCGGCGATGGTCGAGGAGTTTCTTTCCTCTCATCCTTATCTTTCTTCTTCTTCTTCTTGCTTGGGCCTTCGCTTGTGCCCCCTCACAAGAGAAATGAGGGGTTTATTTATAGATTTCTTGAGTGGTATGGCCTGTAAATAGGTGAGAGATTAGGGGCAAATCGGGAGTGGTTTGGATGTACATCCGATATTGATTCCCTTGATCTTGGACCATTCATCATACATTTGAAGATCTTAATGATGTCAGAATTGGCAATCTTGCACTCGTTGGATTTGTCTCGTTAAGCCGCTCGATTCAACTATAAGCACGTTATTTTTAAAAGCCGTTTGGTAACCCAAATTATGGATTGAACCTTCCAAATGTGCTTCTGGCATTTGATTCAGACCCATTTGGACTCGGATTGAGTTGATTTTAGTGTCGTTGGGTTCGTATTTCCGAGACGATCAGTTCGATAGTAAGTTTGCAGAAGTTGGAGTTCAGATGATCCCAGAATAAATTTTTGAAGTTTCCAACTTAATTTTTGCCTCAAGATTCGAGCTCGATCAAGATATATTTTCGAGGATATATTAGATGCCCCCCTATTTTAAGACATCGAAGCTGCAGGAGTCTAAAAATACATGCATTGACACTTTGCATTGGCTGAATCGCAAAAAATTGCATTCTAAAAATTAAAACTTTCTCAAACTTGATCATATAGGCCTCGTTGAGCTCTGAAAGTGTCAAAATTGAGTTCGAAACATCGAAAAATATGTCCGAGGACCCCAAAAATGTCCGATTTGGACCGCCTAGGCTGAAAATCGTGCCCGGACAAGTGTACGCAGCCAAACCGGCCAGCCGGCCGCTGCCTTCCGCCAGCTGCCAGCGTCAACACGCGCGCCGTGCTTGAAGGGTCGTGACCCGCGCGGTTTTGCGATAGTTAGCCGTGAGGTTAACCGTGGTTTGAATTTTTTTTTAAATGGTGGGGCCAATAGAGATTTTTTTTAATCTAAAAATATAAAAAAAAATCTCAGAAAATTCCAAAAAAAATCTAAAAAATTTTGAAAAAAATTCATAAAAAATAGGAAAATTCTATAAAATTCCAAAAAACTATGGAATGTTCTTTTCTTCCTAAAAAATGCTATAAATAGCCCCTCAGGGCTAGGGGGAAACTTGCACCTTCTCCTTTTCTCCTTCTAAACTCTCTGATAGTTGAGGCTTTCTACTATTTTTGAGTAGGTCACTTCCCCTACTCAATTTAGTGCCTCTCCTCTTATACAGAAGTTGGAAATTTCTCTTCTTTCTTCTTTTGGCTTTCTGGCAGTTGAGGCTTTCCGCTATTTTTGAGTAGGTGACTTTACCAGCTCAATTTAGCGCCCCTCCTCTTGTACAGAAGTTGGAAATTTCTCTTCCTTTTTTCTTCTGGCTTTTTGGCAGTTGAGGCTTTCCGTTGTTTTTGAGTAGGTAACTTTCCCTACTCAATTTAACGCCCCTCTTCTTATACAGAAGTTAGAAATTTCTCTTTCTTTTTTCTTCTGGCTTTCTGGTAGTTGAGGCTTTCTACTATTTTTGAGTAGTTGACTTTCCCTACTCAATTTAACGCCCCTCCTCTTATACTGAAGTTAGACTTTTTACAGTCGTTTCTTTTCTTTCTCTCCCCACATTCTGACTTTCTTACTATTGAGGCACTCCCCTGTTTTTAGTAGGTGACTTTTCCTATGCAAAATCAGGGCCCCTCTCCGTGTGTAGAAGTTAGAACTATTGCTCCTTGTTCTTCTCTTATGTTCTTCTTCTTACATTGGAGGCATTCCACTGTTGTAGATAGGAGGCATTCCCCTATCAAGCTTCAGTGCCCCTCTTTTGTATAAAAAGAGATTTTTTCCTTCTTATTCTTCTCTTGCAAACTTCTTCTTACATTGGAGGCATTCTACTGTCGGTGATAGGTGACATTCTCCTATCGAGCTTCAGTGCCCCTCTTTTATGTAGAAGTAGATTTTTTTTTTCTCTTTGGTCTTCACTTGCAAACTTCTTCTTATATTAGAGGCATTCCACTGCTGTAGATAGGTGGCATTCTCCTATCAAGCTTCATGCCCCTCTCTTGTACATAAGGAGTAGCAAGGAGAAGCTATCTTCTTAAAAGATGATTCTTGATAGAAGAAGATCAATTGATGCTTGAATGCGAGGGTGATTTGAGAAGATCTGGCGATGATAGTACTCGGGAGGAGAGCTAGTAGATGGGGAGAATTTTTATGTTGTTCGAGCGGAAGTCTGTCGGTAATATACGATCAAGTTAAAGCCCATTAGCAGTTAACGACCGAGTGTAGAGCTGAAGGAGAGAGTTCAAGGGTGCGCTGCAAAAAGCAGTCGAGCGAGAAGCAGATGACGGCTGATATGAAGTAAAGGACCACTAGCAAAAATCAGATGAAGGCTCGATGATGGTGGGTGTCCAGTGGCATTTTGCAGAAATAATATGCCTCCATACTGAAGTGTATCGATATCAGATATCCCTGAGTTAAAGGGCTGTAGCAGTGTGCTATATCGATGCTCTAATGATACATATATAATATAAACTGAGTTGAAGCCTGGTGAAGACTAAATTATAATCTTTCTTTGAAGAAGAAATTGTAAGAGATACTTGTGTAAAAATTTTTGACTGTTTTGAAGTTATTTATTGCTTGATGATAGTAGCTTGTATGAATAACGCCACTATAATTTTAATTTCAATTTCTTGTGAAAAGAAATGTACATCTGAATTTGAATTTATACAACTCCATTGATATTGTATATGAAGTTAAGAACTTATCCCTTGGATGAAGTTGAATTGTTATTACTTCTTTGAGACATACTTTGATGTATTACCCCCCATAATTTTGGAGGCACTGTTAGACTACTAAGGTCTTTATATTAGTCATGAATTTATCAATCACTTTGCTTTCATGAGATCTTCTTTAGAAAGAATGTTTACTTAAAACATTGCTCGATGATGCTGACCTCTGTAGAAGAGGTTGCGAGAATCCACTAAAGATGTATGACCTATCCAAGGATGTGACACCTATCCAAGATTGTATATCAGAGCCCTGCTCGATGATGTTAACCTATATGAAAGAGGTCGAAAGAATCCAGCAATGATGTAAGACCTTTTCAAGGTTGTATGTCAGAGCCCTGCTTGATGACGTTAACCTATATGGAAGAGGAAGAGAAAATCCAAGAAGGATGTGAGACCTTTTTGAGATTGTATGTCATAGCATTTGCTCGATAACGTTAACTTGTATGAAAGATGTCATGAGAATCCACCAAGGATGTAGGACCTATCTAAGGTTATATGTTATAGCACTTTGCTCGATGATGTTAACCTATATAGAAGAGGTCGAGAAAATCGAGGAAGGATGTGAGACATATCCAAGATTATATATCAGAGCCCTGCTCGATGACATTAACCTATATGGAAGAGGTCAAGAAAATTCAGTAAGGATGTGAGACCTTTCCAAGGTTATATGTTGGAGCCCTGCTCGATGATGTTAACCTGTATGGAAGAGGTCGAGAGAATCCACCAAGGATGTGAGACATATCCAAGATTATATATCAGAGTCATACTCGATGATGTTAACCTGTATGGAAGATGTTGAAAAAATCCAGCAAGGATGTGAGACCTTTTCGAGGTTGTATGTCAGAGCCCTACTCGATGATGTTAACATGTGTGGAAGAGGTCAAGAGAATCCACCAAGGATGTATAACCTATCTGAGGTTGTATGTCAGAGCATTTTCTCAATAACGTTAACCTGTATGGAAGAGGTCGTGAGAATCGACCAAGGATGTAGGATCTATCCAAGGTTGTATGTCAGAGCCCTACTCGATGACGTTAACCTATATGGAAGAGGTCGAGAAAATCTAGCAAGGATGTGAGACCTTTTCGAGGTTGTATGTCAGAGCCCTGCTCGATGACGTTAACCTGTATGGAATAGGTCGAGAGAATCCACCAAGGATGCGAGACCTTTCCAAGGTTGTATGTACGAGCCCTGCTCGATCACGTTAACCTGTATGGAAGAGATCGAGAGAATCCACCAAGGATTCAAGACCTTTCTGAGGTTGTATGTTAGAGCCCTACTGAATGACGTTAACATATATGAAAGAGGTCGAGAGAATCCACCAAGGATGCGAGACTTTTCTGAGGTTGTATGTCATAGCCTTTGCTCGATAACGTTAACATATATGGAAGAGGTCGAGAGAATCCACCAAGGATGTAAGACCTATCCAAGGTTATATGTCAGAGCCTTTGCTCGACGATATTAACCTGTATGAAAGAGGTCGAGAGAATCTACCAAGGATGTAAGACTTATCCGAGGTTGTATATCAGAGCCTTTGCTCGACGACGTTAACCTATATAGAAGAGGTCGAATTGGATTCCCCTGGGATCAATTTTTCCTTGATTGGGAGGGGGTGAACGCCACGTGTATCTCGAATCAAAGGTGAAGAAGGGTTAGTGTTTATAACATTACTATCTTTTTTAGGTCTAGATTAAGACCTTGCCCAAGGAGTAGAAGTCTAGCAATGGACTGTATAAATATTACAATTGATTGGAAGTATCCTTGCATTTGTTGGGATTTTCCTAAAATATCATTTTGATGATGAAATCATTGGAAGATCTTTTTGACAATGATGGAGTCAAAGTTGCCCCCCTAGTCCATATCTATTTCTTATGAAATTGATACAACAATGAGTGATATTAGAAAGTTGACTTGAATGACCTTTTGATATTGGAGCAAAATTTGCCCCCTAGTTGGGAATCATTTTCTCACAGACGGCCCCAAACTGTTGTGTCCAAGAGTATTCGCGACGGTAGAGAGATATAAAGTTTAACGTCTTAGCATTGTACAAAAATCTGGCATGCAATCAGATAAGAGAGTGTGTAGCATTCATAGGAGACACCAATATTTTTACGTGGAAAACCCCTGAAAAGGGGGAAAAACCACGGGGCCTAGCCCAATTTGAATGAATCCACTAGAATTACAGTTAATTACAAATGAGGCCCTTTCTTGGGATAAGGCCTTAGCTTGATGTATATTTTATAGAGTACATTACATGATGTGAATACAAAGACTCACTATTGACGTGTTCGTTTGGTCGGAATGACCATAATTTGGTGACAGAGGTCAGAAAGACGGTAGTCTGTGGATGACGTAAGTCAGGAGGACCATAGTGGGCTAGCGACGGAGGTCAGAAGGACTGTAGTCAGTGGGCGACGCAAGTTAGAAGGACCGTAGTCGGCTGGTGACGGAGGTCTGAAAGACTGTAGTCGACGAGCGACATAAGTCAGGAGGACCATAGTCGACGAGCGAAGGAGGTCGAAAAGACTGTAGTCGGTGGACAACGTAAGTCAGAAGGACCGTAGTCAGCATGTGATGGAGATCGGAAAGACTGTTGTCGGCAGACGACGTAAGTCAGGAGGACCATAGTCAGTGGGCAATGGAGGTTGAAAAGACTGTAGTCGACGGGCGACGTAAGTCAGAAGGATCGTAGTTGGCTGGCGATGGAGGTCGAAAGGACTATTGTCTGACGATGAAGGTCAGAAGGACGACGTCAGGTAGAAGTCCAACAATGGAAAGAAATCCATCTTCGGATAGATGTCCAGCAAAATTTTGATAACCGGTAGAAGTCCGGCATCGGGTAGAAACTTAGCAATGAGTGAAGGTCTGGCATCGGGTAGAAGTCCGACATATATTGGAGGCCGAGGAGAACTCCGGTATCACTTGGGCTGTGTTTTGGCGTCAGGGGGGAACACTATCGTTACTTCGACAAAATTTCAGCATCCCGTGGAAGTCAGATATAATTCTGGCATCCCATGGAAGTCAGGCAGAATGCCGGCGTCATTTGGAATTTGGGCGGAACTCCGACGGTGGTCGAGGAGGAGTCTCTTCCCTCCTATTCTTCTCTTCTCCTCTTCTTCTTGCTTGGATCTTCCGTCCCCTCTCAAGAGAAATGAATGCTCTATTTATAGATATTTTTTAGTGGCAAGGCCTGTAAATAGGAGGAGGATCAAGGGCAAAGGTGGAGTGGTTCGATGGACGGCCGATATTGAATCCCTTGATCATGAACCGTTCATTAGACATTTGAAGGTCTTAATGATATCAGAATTTGGCAATCTTGGGCTCGTTGAATTTGTCTCGTCGAGCCGCTCGATTCGACTATAAGCTCGTCATGTTTGGATACCTTTTCGTAACTAAAATTATGATTTGAACCTTCTGAATGTGCTTCGAGTATTCGATTTGGACCCATTTGGGCTCGGATTGAGTCAAATTTGGTGCTGTTGGGTTCATATTTCCGAGATGCTCAGTTTGACTATAAGTTGCTGAAATCAGAATTCAAGTGATCCTGGATTTAATTTTTGAAGCTTCCAGCTTGATTTTGCCTCGAGATTCATGCTCGATCAAGATAATTTTTGTATGATATATCAAGGCTCATGCTATATAGCCTCTCACACCTACCTTCAGTAATTGGGTTCAGAATCCCTCCCACATTCATACTAGATAAATGGGATAAAATTGAATATATAGGGCCCTTTTAATATAATATAGAGTGCACTTTTTCATATATCAGAACATATCCAATGTTATGTTATGCAAAATGCAAATGAAATGGAACAGTATTTAAATAAAAAATCTAATGAAACATTCAGATGATGTAGGAATTGCCAGTAAAAGCCACAATACTTACAAAACATAATACTCATTGAACTTTTCCCTTCAAGTTCTAACTTCATAGAAATATTTACATGAATATTTTGAGACTTACATATAACTATTGCATTTACCAAAAGCCTCAGTTCAATAATACACTCAAAATTTAATGTAGAAAAAATCTACTGTTAAAATCATAATTTCATATAGCCAAAATATTTATAAGGAGTACAATAAGATATTAAAAATCACATGATAAAAACTTTATAGAACTTGAGAAAATATACTTTTGTACATAACTTTTATACATTTGCTAGAATTGAAATTAGAGACTGGGGTTTAGAAATCCACCTTGTGATTTATAATATCCTTAACAGGCTCAATGAATAAATCTCAAGTTTTGGCTTTCAAATCACTATCCACTCTTTATGTTTCTTTCTATAGTCCTCCTTCTCTCCCTTTCTACTCTGACAAGAATGGTTGGGTTAAATGTGATGCACAAGTAATTTTAGATATTTTCATATTTAAAATCTACTAAGTTGACTTAGCATCACGACGTTGAGCTCCCTATCGCCACTATGCTCCTAGAGAATCTATTAGTCATCCAAGAATATACTCACCTGAGGTTTGGCGCCATAGTGCACACCTAAAAGCTATTTTTCTCCATTTTCCTGAGAGCTCAATGTTGCAGTGTCACTCATTCTAGCACCGCCGCACCCGCAAAGAAATTTCTCTACCTTGGTTTCTTACTTCTCCAAACCAATCCTTAGTTACTTACAACCACATTAAATATTCTAAGGCTTATAATTGTTAATCAAATTTAAATTAATAACAATTAACAAATAAATACATGGATTTTTTACGATGGATAATACATGTTTAATCATGTTTTGCATATGGATTAATCACGATTTCATTATGGCTTAACCATGGTTCGATCATTGTTTGACTATCCTTTGATGATGATTTGTTTTATTTTTCTTTATTAATTACTTCATTAAATTTACTCATTTAAGTTATTTAGATATGTATGAGGATTTATGCTCTAATTATATTAATAGAGGAATAATTTTGCTCAAATCGCATATAAAATTGGGGGAGTGGTGGAGAAATCAATTAAATAGTTTGAGCCTAATTGACCTCATTGTTGATCCTGAAAGATCTCTTTTGGAAAATCTTCATAACTATTGGACTACAATTCGTTGGGGCCATAATTCATCAATTGTCATTGAGAATAGTTAATTATGATTAGAATGAGAGATACTTTAATATGTTTAACATTGGAGCTAAGAATGCCATATTTTGAGTTATTGAGATTGTTTACATCACCATGTTATAATTTGAAGTATTCAATTTAAGGAGTTCTAAAAGATCAAAAGTAGTAGGCTCTATAATAACCACTAGAATGGGGACAAGAACTTAAGAAGTATAGATCTTGAGCAAATTTTCATGTAGCACACTGATGTGTGAAACCTTGAGCCATATTAGATTGTAGATGATGTCCTTTTCAACCATGATAAACATGGTATTATTTTAACTAAGATGCTCGATTTGGTTTGAGATGATGCATTTTTTGTGGATATCCATTACTTGGTTAGATAGTAAGATCAGAAATCTTTTAATTTAATGAGCATATGATTCTAGAATTTGAATAACTTTTATATTAAAGTCAATTTCTATTTTTGTAGTATGCTAATTTTTTCTATTTTTCAAATAAGGGAGCAAATATGACACTACATAGAGAATTATTAATATGTCATCATCATGTTGAATGAACTTTTTGATCATTATTACAAATTAGCCATCTTCACTTACAAAAATATCCACTTCAGGAACTTCTATGCCATCAGGGAAGATAATTTCTTGAAGTCATGGGATAATGTAGAACCCTTATACTTTTTTAATAAATTAAAATAAAGTTTATTTGATGATATGTGAGACCTTATTTCTTACGAAAGCGATAATATTGTATAAATGGACCTCTCATGCATTCCTAAGTTGATTTATATGTCAAGTTTATTTAACACAAGTAGGAACTCTTCTGATCAAAATATGCTTAAACGTGGAGGAGGCAACAATAGATGAAGATCACAAGGACTATATAATCAGGGGCAGATCCAACTTCTTTTTTTAGGGTGGGCAAAAAAAATTTTTTTTTGGTAGGGGATGGACAAAAATGATTAGGATTGATAAAATTATGGCAAAAAAATTTTTTGAGAGGGAGAAAAATACCCAAAATATTCTAAAAAATACCCTCTAATTTTTTTTTTTTTTTTTTTTTTTTTTTTTTTTTGAGGGTGGGCATTTGCCCCCCTCACTAATATGGGGATCCGCCCATGACTACATTAAGGCAAACCATTTGATATTTTAATAAAATTTTATCTAAATTATTATTGCGACATAGCACTTAATTTACATCAATATAAAGCAAATCTTCTTAAAATTACATCTAGTCGTATACAATTCGATCAAAACTATATAGTGGACTTATTTCATACTAATATAGATCCATAGGTCTATTAAAATATGATTGAATCATTTCATGAATTATTTTGATTTTATTATATAGTCCTCTATTGTAAACATGAGTATTTCAACTTATTTATATTCGAATATATTGTGTTATAGCTATTTTGATTGCTCTCTGATGTGATGTATCTATTGGATTGCTCATTAGTGTGATAGAGTAATTGCATTGAACCTTAGTGTTTCAATTTGTTTGAATTATATTCAAATAATGTTTGAACTTTATTCAAACTATGTCTGACCCATGAGTGAACCTAATTTAAATTTTGTTAGAATATGATTCTAACGTATATTTGACAAGATTTGTACCTTACTCAAATATGATTTGAACCTTGTAGGGCTGCAAACGAACCGAGCGGAGTCGAGTATGTGAGTGTTCATGTTTGTGTTCATTTAATATCAGCTTATTCAAGTTTGGTTCATGTTTGTTCGAGCTTTAGCATTTGTGTTCATGTTTGGTTCATTTAAATTAAGGAGTGTTCATGTTCGGTTCATGTTCAGTTCATGTTTGTTCGTTTAGTGTTTATCGAGCTTGTTCGCGAACATATTTAATGATTTTTTTTTTAACTATCAAACAAACACGTTCATGAACATATCTATGAACAAACACATTTATAATTAAAGCAATTTTCTATGTAACAAAGATAATTATTATTTATATTTATTAATTATTTTTATCGAGCTTATTCATGAGTTCAAAATCGAACACAAATCGAGCTTATTATCGAGCTTAATGCGAGCTTGTTCACGGACTTCAAATGATGTTGTTCGCGAACATAAATGAGCCGAACACATTAGTGTTCAAGTTTGTTTATTTAAGAATCGAGTATTTAAAATATTGTTCAAGTTTGATTGTTTAGTTAATTAAATGATCACAAACGAGCTTTAATCGAACCGAACAACGAGTAGCTCGTCGAACGTTTGGTTCGCTTGCAGCCCTAGAACCTTGTTTGAATTGTGTTTGAATAAATAAATAGTCCCTAGTCAAGGATTTTTATCTAAAACAAACTTTGGAGAATATTTCCCCAAGAAAATAAATATCATGCATATTTTTATTATTTACGCTATTATGGGACATATAAAATCAAAATTCTATTTACCAACCTGATTTCAAATATTAAATCCCAAAAAAAATATTGATAACTACGGGTGTAAAAAATTCACCCGAACCAAAAAATTTTGGATTCAAATTGACTTATTTAATAAACAAGTTGGATCGGTTGGTTTTTCAAACCCGTTTATTAAATGAGTCGAGTATAGGTTGACCTGCGAATCCATTTTTTTACTTGAAATGATCTGTTTAATATATCTTTTCCCAATTGTTTATACATATGGGTTTAATCTTTTTTTTTTAACCAAATATCATAAATTCTATATTTAATAAGTCATAAAAAATAATCATAATTAGTTAACAAGTCAAGTTCAGGTCATTCTAATTGCTAGCAGCTTGGGTTTGAATTGGTGTTTTTTATTTGTGAATTAAACAAATCAAGTTCAACTTGACTGGATTTGAGTCGAACCACTTTCAACTCAAACCTAAACTCGACCATTAACATGTTTTAACACTCCTATTAATGATGCAAATAATTACAGTTAATATCTTATCAAATTTTAAATGAACTAATGTCAACTCAACAAAAAAGATTTTGCCAAACTACAGTAAAATAAAAACAATCAATTCCAAGTTAATTTTGAAGTTGAATTGAGCCAAGTATTTTTTAAATTATATATATAAAGTTATATTTAGTATAAATGTGCATGCAAATGCACATTGTGAAAAAAAAGTTTCTACCAATCTATGCCTCCAAATTTTAATTTTTGAAAAAAAAAATCTCAATATATCAATATTAAATTCTTATATTTGAAATTTGAGGATTACATAAAAGTCTAATTACTACAAGTCAAAACTTAAAATAATTTGTATGAATATATTATAAATAAATCATCTATATTGTTAACCACTCCTAAATTTTACCACATTTTACTCGCATTCAATATTTTTTTATTATTTACTAATAAAAATAAATACTTAATATTTATTTTATATGAATAAAAGTAATTCAAAGCACAGCCGAACTATAAAAATTAAGACCAAAACATACTAATACAAAATTACAATACTTTTAAATTTCATAATAATTGAATTTTGATGAGAATATCCATATCAAAAAAAAATTATATAGATATATGTTCAGCGTAAACAATGTAGATAAAGTGAAGGCCAAAAGTAAAAAAAAAAAAAAGCTTCATTCTTTCTTTGATCCAAGCCACTATTGTGCAATTTCTGGTAATTTCAATTCAATAACACTATGACTCAGTTTTCCCACATTACATGTAAAACAAGTGAGAACTGTATCAACTGAAGGGTCTGCCATGTAAAGTGAATATTCATGGAACTTTTCAAATTGAATGAATTGGATCGGATCGAATCGAAGTCTCCAACCAATACTAATCCCCCTGTACTCAATATCTAATCTGTTAAAATTTTGTTTGAAAATGTTACTCTAAAGGTTTCCAAAACTATATATAGCTATCAAACCTGACTGTCCAGATTTTGAGAAGAGTTTTCATCTTCAAAAAGTTCTTTAGAAGATGGAGAGGGTAGATCATTCTCAGAAATAGCTGTGAGAGGGCCTTGAGGAATGCCAAAGAGAGTGGAGAAGATCTGTTTATGACAATCATCACAGAAACAGTAATAGGAAAAGTGGCCTTCTGCAGGCAGGCGATGGACTGTGGCTCCTGGAATCAGGCGTCTTGAGAATTCAGTCATGGATGGTGGCACTACCCGGTCATCCATTCCCTGTACAGTTAAAAACTAATCATATAGCCGTTGCATAGATCTGTAAATATCAAGTTGTATTTATGAATGAAGCAAAAACAGCTCATGCATATCTGCAGTATACAATGAGTTCTGAGAATACCAAGAGTCAATCTTGAATTTAAAACATTGATCATTAAATAGTAGTCATAATTCTTTATTTACAGTTATATTACATTTAAAAATGTTCTTAGAATTTATATATACTCAATGGATCATTTTGAACTTATGAGCAAAACTATTTGATCTTAAAAACACCTCTAAATATTGTGTTCTATTTCATTATCCAATTTATGTGAATCATTATATTTTTCCTAATTTTCATTGAAATGATATCAAAACAAGGTCATAGCTAATAACAATCTTATACAATCATCATTTCCTAGTCTCACTAACACCAATAATGAGAATTGGAGTAACCAAATAAAAGGTTTGCTTGGATCCCAAGACATTTCGGAAGTTGTTGATGATGGCTATACAGAAGAACAAAAGGAGCCGTCCTCTTCACTCAACAAAGAGATGCTCTCCAAAAGATTTGGTTCAAGAATTAAAAATCTTATATTTTATCTATCAATCGGGCAAGGTTATTGTGGCTACCACCACCATGCAAGCACGAGAGATTCTCCAAAATGCTTAGAAAGAAGCAAAGAAGGTGAAGAGTTCACCTCCAAACTCTTCAAGATGAGTTTGAAGCCCTATTGTGTCTACCACCTTTATGCAAGAATGAGAGATTCTCCAAAAAAACATGAAAGTAGCCAAGAATGCATAGAGAACTCACCTCCAAACTCTTCAGGGTGAATCTAAAGCCCTGAGCATGTAGGAGTTCAAAACTACGTCTGGCTATTTCACAAGCAAGCAAAGATTTGTTTGGGATGACTGCAGCTACCGATAAAGCTAGTTATAAAACTAACATAAAAAAAGTTGATATTTTAAATTTGCATTGATGAAACAATATATGTTGTTTGGAAAATCCAACTGTCAGGCTATTGTATGAGGTCAAATTATCTTTAATATTACCAATGTATGTAACACAAAAATTAATTATTGATTGTCAAACATAATCACATGCAACTTCTTAAAAAGAACATAATAATCATTTGATCAATTAAAGTCGACAATTACTAAAACTAAATCACCATAAAGGCCATAAACACTTTGCAAATCATGCACATAAAACCTACAAGACTCCTACTATGATTAAATTTTCACTGTCTCAATAGGATCAAATTTCATCAATTGAGCACAACAAACAAAACTCCAAATAGACAGAACGATTTACCCCAAACAAGGGAAGCCAAACTTTTTACATTAATAACTCAAATCTTTCACAGAAAAAGAGCTTTAAGAACAACGGGTGATATAGATATAATAAATTTCAAACACCATAAAAAATAAGTTAAAATACACGTAAGAATACCTTGATGACCACTAAAAGAATTTCAACCAGTCTACTTCTCAAACTCTACCTCTCTTGATTTTTTTTATACCAATTGAATTTTCTTTTGCACTTGGCCCAAAACCAAAACAATTACGATAGGTTGAGGACTATTGGGATTGCGAAGGTGACAGTTCGTTGGGGTTGTGAAGGGCATGGCGGCAAAGATGTCGGGGAACCAAGCTCTAGGGAGGAGGCAGAGAGTTCTATAATGGAAATGATGGTTGGGTAGTGTATGACAATTAGAAACATAATTGTTGAAGAGTAGAAAAAGGAAGAAGAGGACTAGATATACCTTTCCTAATCAACAATTTGCACTAATTAAGCGAGCTTGATATGTGCATCTCACGAGCAACTAAGAGATGATGCAACGCAATGTGAATAAGAGAATCATACTCTCGCAAGAGGAGAGTTTTGGGGCATGAAAGATGTAACGCCAAATTAAACTGAATAGTTTTGTATGAAAATGGCTCAAAATCACAAAAGACAGCCAATGTGGATGGCGAACAAGGATGTAAAACTTCATTTTAGAAAGCATAACTTTTCAGTACTTCATTAAGAATTAGTGTTCCGAAATTATATTTCATAAAGCAAAGCAACAAAAAAGCTGCTCCAATTAAAACCTTGCCATTATTAATCAAACAAGGTGGAATGATGAGACTTTGAAAGACATCCTAGTAGACAAAAATATACACATAATGAATGCAAAGTTTGGTTACATTATGGTGACTATTGAAGAGTTAAAGAATTTGGAAGCTCATGTCAATTGATGAGCTTATAGATTCATTACAAATCCATGACCAAAAGAAGAACAAAGAGGCAATGGCCTTTGGATAAAATTGTTCAAACATTCTAATAATGAATGGGGGCAAAAGCCAAAAAGATTGTGGTGATATTTGTAGCCGAGGCAAAGGTACGGTCCCGGGCGTAGCTTAGGATGATAAGGTTACACTAATGATGAAAGAAACCCAGATCTTAGAGGAGGATGTGGACAAGGGAAAATTCAAAGTATGAAAAATAAGAAATAGTGTTATAATTACAAGAAATATGATCATTATGCTTTAAACAGTTAGCATAAATATTCCAATCAAGTGGTTGAGAATACAAATTTTACAAAGAAATAGGAGATTATATTCTCCTATTAGCATGCAAAGGAGAAAAATCAACGAGCAATCTCTATGGCATTTGACCACCAAAACAAGCAATCACATGTGTGACTAAAAAGAAATGTTTGTGAAGTTAGATGAATTCATGGATGGACAAGTTTCTTGTTGGTGAGTCTTCCAAGGCATATCTGAAGACTAAAATGTAAAATTCTAACCAATTGAAAGATGGAAGTAACCGATTTATTTCAAATATTTGCTATGTGCCAAGCATGAATTTTTTGAGTTTGGGCCAACTTTTGAAGGGAATTTATAAAGTTCATATGAAGGCCAAAAGCCTATTCTTAAGAGAAAAAAAAATGTACTTGCTCCTGTCCAAATTTCAAGCAATCAATTTTTCTTATTAAATATCAAGCATATAAATGTCAAATGCTTAAAAGCTTGTTTAAGAGATTCTTCTTAGAGATGACATTTAAGATTAGGGCATTCCCATTGTTGATGCACTTTTTTATTGCATCGACCCGACTCCAATTGAGCCCGACTAGGCTTGATCGTGCTCAATCGATTCGATCGAAGGTCGTCGAAGAGAAATTGACCCAAATCAAACCCGATTTAATTAAATTAAATCAATTTAATTTAATTTAAAGCAAATCAATCCAAATCAAATCCAATCGAGCCAAATTCGACGCAATTCGGCGCCGATTAAAGTTTATTTCATGAAATTAAATTGATTGGACGCAATTCAGAGCCGACGCAATTCGGCGCCGATTCAAGCTTGATTGGGCGGTGCCTTGTGCACCTCTAAGAGACGAAAGGGAGAGTGGGGGAGCATTCGGCTCCCCCGTTTTTGTTCCGTCCCGAACCAGAAACAGATAGAGCGAGAGAAAGGAGCAGGAGAGGGGATTCCGCACCCCTTTTTGCGTGCGTCTCCAGGCGCGGAAGGAGGCAGAGGCGGGGAGCTCTTCGTGTGGTCTCATCCAAGCCGCCGGTTCCTCAAGTGCATACCCTCTAGGCCATCCATCTCCAGGCGATCGAGAGAGACAAAGAGGGAAGGAGAGGTGTTCGGGTAGGCCTCTACAGGCCGGCTGAACCTGTACATCTTCTTTACTGTTGTTTTCCTCCTCTTTGGACTTGTTTTCCTCTTCTTTGGACTGAAAAGGAGTTCTTCTTCGCTGCCATGGTTTTCTCCCTTCAATTAGAGAGCAGAAATCCCCTCTTGCTGCTGTTAGTAAGCTTCTATTCCAAAGTCTAGGGCAAAGGTGTGCTGAAATCAGCCTTTGTGGCAGCTAAGAGAAGGTAGGAAGCCTATACTTCCTTCCAAACCATTTCCGACAACCTCCAAACATTGCAAACTGCTGTTTGGAGCGTTTGGACAGCAAGTGACGGCCTCCGGGAGCACTCAAATAGCAAAAATAGTTGTCTGGAGCACTCAAAAAGCAAATTCATCCTTCGAAACGCCTTGGACAGCAGGTTGGAGGCTGTTAGAAGCTTCCAAACAGTGCTTGAGAGACTTCGGAATGCCTTAGGCAGCAAAGAAGGCTTCCGGAGCGGCATGGACAGCGACAACGACAGCGACATCTGGAAAGGCTTGGACAGCAGTCTTCTTCCTTGGGAAAGTCTTGGACAGCAGTTAGAACTTGGATTGGAGCTTGGACAATAGCATGGACATCAATTTGGAGCGCTAGAACAACCCGGGTGAGGTAAAACAGTAAAACTTAGTGAAACCTAAGGTCCCCCAAGGCCAATTGATACATGGTTGATATCCCCAAGTCATAGGTCCCTTAGAAACTTAAATTTATACTTCCCCGAAATCACATGCTCGCTGTCCTCTTTGTGAACTTGGGGAAATCCGGTGATTTTTGCCAAGTTGCTCTCATGTGAGAGTCAAAAGGACACGCCGATAAGCGTAGGGTCGTTGGATTGGTATCCAACGCCCTCCAAATGCATGAAATAGCATCATGTTGTTCTCCAACGCCTTCACCTACAACTAAACCATAGGATATGTGATTACATTTGATTCAAAATTGAATGTCGAGGTGTAGAATTCTTCTCTAAATGTGGCATAGTTGTTTGTCCTCTAGATTCACACGTTATGACAAAATTAATGCATGCATGTAGAAGGTTTGTATTGCTATTCTACTTATGATTTTCTTCAAATTTATTGGTGTTCAAATGTGTGTTTCAATTATTTCATGAAGTGGTGGGATATTTCATGAACATTTATGATTTATGTTTTAAATCCCATAATGAAATGATTAATTGAAATCATCTTTGAAATCTCTCCGAATTTGGAGAGCCAAATCATGTAAATTTTCAAATTAAATGTACTCATTTCTAGGTTTTCCTTAGATCATAGCAAAGTGATCCTTAGGACCTATCCACGAGCATTCAAGTGGTGGTTCACTTGCATGCCTCTAGGTTTCGTTAGATAACACCTAAGGTTGTCTCCCAAACCTCCTAGGAAATCAATCTTCCTTCTCCAAAATGAATCCAAAACATTCATTCAAATTATAGGGAACTCTCTTTCTTATACGATTCCTCCATTGTAAGCGGAGCCTCCTCAAGGTTCCAAGTGCCATGTCATATGAGCCTTTGAACTTAGAAATAAATCCTAAGTCTCCAACCCTTTGTTGGTTGAGACAAAGTCAACAAACAATCATCATCTCTTTCATGCACATTGATTGGAACCTCCTTAAAGTTCCAAATGTATCATTGCATGACTTTTAACTCACCTTAGGAGCTACCACCAATCTTCCCATGCATAAGGTTGTAAGCTCTTAAACTTGAGATCAAACATCAAGTTCTTTCATCTCATTTGCTTAGCCACTATTTAGGAAAATGAATACCCCTCCTTGGACACCCAATGTCCAAGGAATTCCTTTCAACATGCAATCCAAATGTTGCTTGTTGCTTCTCTTTTCTATAACTTAAGAGTTGTGGAAAGTCTTCTCGTTTTCCTAAACCCAAACTTAGGAGAATGGTTATCTCCCTTTGAACACCAAATGTTCAAGGGTACTCATGAATGTAGAATCTCTAAGTTGCACATCCTTTCCTTCTTCTACCAAATGAAAAGTGTAGGAAATCAAGTGAATGTGTGTCATTCCCTTTGAACACCAAATGCTCAAAGAAATTCCTCTAACTTGTAACCTATAAGTTGCACATGATTTTCCCCTTCCTACAACCCAAAAGTTGTAGGAAAACCATCTCATCCTCCTAAAACTCAAAATTAAGAGAATGTACACATCTCTTTTGAGCACCAAATGTTCAAACGATTTATATGATTTGCAACTTCTAAGTTGCATTTCCCTCTCTCTTTCCTACAAGCCAAGATTGTAGGAGAGCTTCCAAATCCATCTTCATACTCTCAAACCCAAGTTGGGAGAATGAATTCTCCTCTTTGAACTCCAAATATTCAAAGAGCTTTTAGAAGCTTGCAACCCAAAGTTGCATTTTCTTTTCTCCTTTCTACTACTCAAAAGTTGTAAGAAAGTCTCATTCACTCAACTCATGTTGAGTGAATCAATCTTGTTCCAAACCTATGACAAATCGTCTATTTGTTGAATCAAAATCATCAAATAGTTTAGTCTAAATCATTTATTTGTTGAACCAAATTCAACAAATAATCTCATATCAAACAAAGGAATCAAAGTTCTAGCTTTCTCTCATTCTCCTAATCCAAATTAGGTGAATGAGTTCATCTCTTTGGACACTCGAAAGCCCAAAGAATCCTTATGGGCCTACACATTATTCCCTTATGTTTGCTTAATCCAAACTTAGCAAACTAAATACCCATCATTGAACATAAGAGTTCAATGATAATACCTCTTGGTTTGTAACTCCAAAGTTACAAATCTTTCTCACTTATTGAGCTAAACTCAATAAGTGACTCACCTTTGTTTGCCTATTCCAAATTAAGCAAATGAAACCCAACTCCTTGAATACAAAAATTCAAGGAGACATCCTTTTGATTCGTAGCCTCAAAACTACTAATCTTCCCTCACTTCTATAGGTTCCAAAGGGCTTAGAAGGTATCATATCCTAGCCCAAAAGCTATAGGTTCCCAACTCTCCTCCAACTCCAAAGTTATAGGAGATTTCCCCTCTCTTTAGCTCCAAAAGCTAGAGGGAGTTCTCTAACATTTAGCCCAAAAACCAAATGTTGAATTTTTATCTTTCTCCTCTTAGCTCCAAAAGCTAAGGAGAATACCTCAACATGTAGACCAAAAGCTACATGTTAAATACCTTTCTTAGACCCAAAATCTAAGTATCACTTGCATGCAACCCAAATTGAGTGATTTCTCTTGTGTCATTTAAAATGTTAAACCCATAGATGTTCCTTAGGAGTTATCCTTTCTGTTGAAGTTTATCCTACTCTATTAGATGAATTTCACCAAGTCCTAAGTGAAACCCTTAGGCATGTCTATCTTACCCTATTAGATAGACACTTCTCTTATCCAAATATTAAGAGAACTCCAAAAAACCTAAAAAATTACTTAGGTTTCTTTTGATATAATGATTAATCATCTCCCCCCCAAAAAGATGGGATGTCTATATCATTGTATCTTAGGATTTATAAGTAACAGACTTGCCTAAAAGCAAGCAGTGGTTACTTTATGGGTTCTTCATAACCCTCCCAAATATAAAATATTTAAAAATTAAAAAAATCTTTAAGTCACAAATAACTTAAAATGAAGTCACCCTTGTATAAAGATTAAACATATTCATTCCAAAATGAAACTAAACACCCTTAGTGTGACATGCTACACAAGTCTCGCATACTTAGGTGCACAGCCCCTTAGGCATGCTAGGATTAAGATTTTTCTTTTTCTGTATATGTGTTCGATGATTTGGTGTGATTGCCCTCGGATTGTCTATGTTGTGGACACTTGCCCTTAAGTGGATAGTAAAGAAATATATATTGTTCTTCTTGTATGTGGTCATATCTAAAAGGGGGACGCTCATAAATTAGGGCTGTCAATTCGGGTCAACCCGTCGGGTTCGGGTCGAACCTGACCCGACCCAAATTTAAACGGGTCAACCCGAACCCGACCCGTTTTCTCAAACGGGTTAAACATTCCAACCCGGACCCGACCCGAGTGGGTTACGGGTTGACCCGACACGACCCGTTTACCCGAATAATCCTCATTTTTACACGGGTTGCCGGGTTAACCCGACCCGACAACCCGATAATTTGTTTTATATATGTATATATATTTTTTTGCTTTTAAAGGAAAAAATGCATAGAGCAATAAGCCAATAATAAATAACATAAGATTACATATTTACATCATTTTTTGAATACAAGATTATCGGGTTACACTTATAATAAAATAAAAGATTACAAGTTAATAATTGACAAATGTCAAGTTACAACTTACAATACAAGATTTTTTTTTTTTTAATACAAGATTACAATTTACAAGTTACAATAAAATTAACTACAACTAGAAGTCTAGAACAGTAGAACAGCCGGAGTGGTGAGTGACGAGCTCATTTTTGTCTTTCACCCTTTAATGAACCTGCAACTCTGCAAGCCTGCAAAACAAAAGAATAAACAAATATTGGCTTATTAGGGCCGTAGGCTCAGGATGAACCTAGCAAAGAAACATCATATGCAACTAGAACAGGAAAAATGCCATCCAAAGTTACAAATTGGTAATTCTCTATTCAATTAAATAATATCTGCTCAAACCAAACCAATTTATAACTCGGTTGCATTTAACTGTGTCGCAACTAATGCATAACTTCACCAAGTTCTTCATCATCGCCTTATAATTTATAAACATCAGCATTCAGCCATTCAAACTGTAGGCCTAAGCATCTGCAAGCTGCAGCTGCTGCAGGTCATAGCCTATCAATTCGGGTTAAGCAGCTGCAATATGCTCAAACGGTCAAACCAAAACAATAGGCCTAAGCAGCTGCAATAATACAATATGCTCAAAACAAACCAAACAGATTTGCAGCAATCCAATTATCCAATACCCAAAACATTCAAAGTTCAAACAGCTCATAGCCTCAGATAATCAGATTCCAATACCCAAATTCCAAAACAAAGATTAGTTCAGCTCAGCTCAGAGCAACAAAATCCAATACCAGTTCAGACTAACCATGACAGAAAATTAACATGAAAATTAACATGAATCAGTAATACCAAATCCATCAGTTCAGCTCAGAGCAATAAAATCCACCAGTTCAGCTCAGAGCAACAAAACAAAGATTAACATGAAGCAGTAATACCAAATACCAGTTCAGCACTTCAGCTCAGAGCAACAAAACAGGATTAACTGCAGCAGGATTAACATAAATAACAGTCACCAGCAGTTATAACTCGAAATTAAAACCCATTAACATTACTGCAGCAGGATTAACAGCCACCAGTTCAGACTTTAAGTTCTATCTCGGTATCTCCAGGCTCCAGCATTCAGCCACCAGGCACGAGCCAAAGTGCCAAAACAAGGCAGCACCGCAAGGCAGCAAGATTCAAGCATAAACTATAAACTTTATAAAGCACTAAAGCAGTGAACTGTGAACATAAAGCAGTGCATAAATAAGAATAAGAATTAAGATGCTAAATTCACTGAGTCTTGAGTGTTGATCGTTTGAGTTGCGTCGAAATTAAAACCCATTATATCATCCGTCACCGCATCAAGCTCTGGATCTTTGGATTCTACTACAAAAGCAGCAATAATGCAATATGAATTTGTTACCTTTTATACACTCATACACTAAATTCAATAAAATAATAATTGTTACCTTCATCACCAAACAACCAATCTTTTGTGCATACCAAAGCTTCCACAATATCATGTTTCAATGCACTTCGATATTGGTCGAGAACTCGACCACTATTGCTAAAAGTACTTTCAGATGCCACAGTGGAAATCGGTATACACAAAACATCACGAGCCATTCTTGCGACTTGAGGAAACCTGAACTGGTTTAATTTCCAATAATGTAAAATATCTAACTCAGAATTCCTATCAATTCTAGGATCATCCAAGTAACTTTCAAGCTCTGATTTTTTAGGCGTTGTTACTTCTACTTGAAAAGAATCATAATCCTGTGAAGTATAGCAAAAAATGAAGACTTGACTAAATTTAAACGTGAAGAATTGACAAAATTTAATGGAAAACAATATAACCTGAAGGAATTGTGATTTGAGAATTGTTGATGAAGTAGAAATTGAAGAAGTCCTTTGTGTTAATGGTTGGGATGTTTGTGATTCTGGGGTTAAGATTTCCTCATTGGTTGTTGCGTAGCAAGAAAATAAATTTTCCAAGCTTTTCTTCACCTTCTCAAGCTCGGCCATGTAATCCCCCACATACAATTTCTTGTAACACCACTCGACTAAGTTAAATTTGTATCTTGGGTCAAGAATTACAGCAATGGCTAAAATTACACTGAATTCTGACCAATACTTCTCAAATTTGGCAATCATGCCAAATGTCATTTTTTTAATATAATCCGGCCCACAAGACATTTCATACTTCAATGTGGCATATGCAGTAGAGATACATGGAAAATAAAGATTAGCAGTAGTGTACTTAGATCCAGAAATTGAATTAGTGATTTCATAAAAGGGTGCCAAAAACTTGCAAATGTTAATCATTTTATCCCACTCAACATCTGTAGGGCAACACTTGTAGTTAGAGTCACCCAATTCTAAATGCATAAACGCACGTCTGAAGTAAATTGCACTATCCAACATAATAAAAGTTGAATTCCATCTAGTTGGTACGTCTTGCCTTAAACCTTTGGTATTTGAAAGATAACTTTGGCTCACACATTCAAGGAACTTTTGTTTTCTGGCTTGAGAACCCTTAACATATTTAATGCTCTCACGCACCTTTATAACAGATGAATCAATTTCTTTCAAACCTTCTTGCACAATAAGATTTATAATATGTGCACAACATCTGATATGGAAAAAAAACTGACCATTGCATAGAAGACCCATTATTCAAATTCAATCGATTTCGTAGAAAATCAACAGAAACAGTATTTGCAGAAGCATTGTCTAAAGTGATGCTAAAAAGTTTGCTATCCAGTTTCCATTCAATCAAAAATTGATGAAGTTTCTCAAATAATGCAAGTCCATCATGTGGAGGTGGCATGAAAGCAAAATTTATAACTTTTTTCTGCAATCTCCAGTTATTATTAACAAAATGTGCAGTCAAGCAAATAAAGCCATCTGTGTTGATGGAAGTCCATAGATCAGAAGTTAAAGATACTCTACCCTTACAACTACGTAGAATGACTTCGATTTGAAGTTTTTCCTTATTAAACATCTTCTTGCAATCATTTCTTGCCGTATTTCTAGAAATAAACTGTAACTCAGGTCGTAAGTAACGAAGTAATGTTCTTAAACCTTCCCACTCCACACACTGAAATGGTAAATCATGCTGGACTATACATGCAGTAAATAAGCAACGAAATTCTTCAGAATCAAATTTTTATTTGAAATCATCGACAAAGAAGTGCTTGAGTTACTTTGAAGCATAAGTTGACCAATATCTTGAGACTTTTTCTTACAGTTTTGCAAGTGGCGTTTTAAATTTCCTGTACCATTTTTACTATCACATAAGTATTTTGCACCACAATTCTTACATTTGCAACGTTTTTTGCCATCATCTGCAAGTGGCAACATTTCAAAATGACCCCATACTGTAGAAGTCAACTTCCTCTTCTTTCTATGAACACTTCCCTCAGTTGGAATGGGATTGTTCAACTCATCACTATCACATTCCACTTCATTATCAACAGAAACATGCACATGTTCATTTATTTCAATATGCTCAGAAGGATTACTCACAACAATTGTATTAGAATCCTGCATCTAAACATAAAAACACAAAATTAAACTCATAACATCAAGCAATTGTACTTTCATCAAGACTAGACAGCAAGCATCAAGCCATCAACAACTCATATTCTCATAACACAAGCAAAAAGCATGTACTTTCAACCACCGGTACAGCATATTGAAATCTTGCATTGATACTTAAAGCAACAATACTAGACAGCAAGCAACCCCAGTAGAAAGATAAAATTAGAGAGAGTCGCCTTATATTGAAATAAAACGCATCGATGATACTTAGAGCATTTTTGACTTATGTTAAGAAAGGTATCAAGACCTAAAAGACTTGGCAAGCAAGGAATGACCTTTCTTTATTAGGTTTTGAGAATTTGACTTTTAATAGAAACAAATGGAAAAAAGATTCATGTAGCCGACAGTGGGATAAAGGCTTGATTTGTTGTTGTTGTTGTACTATAAGAAACCCGATAATCTCAACCCAAGCAAAACAGAGTAACAGAGCAGACATTAAGACATACCCGAGAGCAAAGGCCAAAGAAGCCATAACAACATCAACAAAATTGATAAACTGTAATAGTAAATCACTAAACGAAACTCTAACTAACAGTATAACTATAAGAGAAGAAAGAAGCAGAAATTTTTAGCAAGAAAATGTGCAGCTGCAGCATACTGCCATACGGCCCATACTCCAGATTCCAGAAAACTAGATTAGTCGACCATGGCACATAGCCACAATGCCACATAGAGTGATAGAGTAATACACTCATACTCTGATACTCATAACTCATAAGGAACTAAAGGAAGAAGAAGAACTTATCCAAAAAAAACCCTAAACCGAAGCCATCAAATTATCAAACCACCATCAAAGTATCAAACATTCAAACCAACACAGCAACACTACAAATAATTAAGATTTAAGAGTTATTCAAGATATTACCAACCGTTGCAAGTCGCAACTGAGAAAATGGAGAAGGAAGAGGATTCAAGGACGAAAAACCCTAAACCAAACCAGAATGCCAGATGCTTCAGAACTCAGAAGATCAGAAGAAGATATCAAACCCGACCAGAATACTCTCCACCCCAGAGCGCGAGAGGCTGAGAGCGAGGAGAAACAGAAACCCTAGAACCCTCTCGAACAGCGGAACAGGCGAGGCGACTAGCGATGAGAATGAGATGAGGCGATCGGATTCGGGATTTAAGTTTTTAATAAAACGAGTTAGCGGGTTAATCGGGTCGACCCGCGGGTTGACGGGTTGACCCAAACCCGACCCGAATTTATAAACGGGTCAAATCCTTCAACCCGTATCCGACCCGTTTCGTTCACGGGTTGACCCAAACCCGGATTTTTCGGGTCGGGTTCGGGTCGGGTTGGCGGGTCGTGTCAGAAATTGACAGCCCTATCAAAAATAATAAATTGCTTGTCTGACAGATGCTGCTTAAAACCCCCCAAAAGATGTGGCCAAAAGGATAGAAGCAGGTGTTTGGCACCCTAAGTGTTTAACAAAATTTTTAAATGTGTGCTTTATTATATAAACTGCTTCTAACTCTATCTTGCAGGCTTGAGTCTTTTACATATTCTAAATGTATTTGATAGAAGTATGATGTAAAACTTGTGGGGGGTCTGGATCAAAAGAAAATGAACTAAACGGATGTACCTGTGAAAGGTGAGGCCTGAGGTTTACTTGGAAGATAAAGCTTCAAGGCCCTATAAATAGAGTCTGTAATAATTTGACTGGGTTGTATAATGGCAGACAACTCAGCTGTCAAATCTGATTGTAATAACTTGGACTCTGTTTACATTCATTGCATTTGATATATATATATATATATATATATACACGAGCATGCTTTGATTGATTATATGATTGTGCAATAGAAATGTATCTTTTTCCTTGCTTTTGCTTGGGTGTGGCTTGGACTGTTTGATGCGGGAGGCTCTTAGGACAAAAATAAATTTTCTACCCATTAAAATATAATCAATCTAAAAATTGATTTAGGCTTCACGATTTTCTAACAAATAAGAAAGTCTTGCATGGCTCCCTTCAAGGAGCTAAGTTTTCTAAAAATTAAAACAATCATGCATAGCACAAATATGTTGCATATAGAAAGCCCTCATTTAAGGATTAGATAACAAAAATCTATTTTCCTTGAGTCAGCATATGCATACCCACATAAATAAGCATCTTGGCCTCAAAGCCAAGTTATAAGCCCTACCTTCCTAAATGAAATAGTCTTCCACTCTACATTTGCATTGAGACCAAGATACATGGTTTTAAAAGTGATTAGGAGGGTTTAGCTGATAGTCCCTTTCAAGCGGGACAGTAAATCCAGAGATCAGGCAGGTTATGCCTCTTGTGAGGTGTAATTTGTAAGCCCCTTTACATGTTAGATTTAGGCTCGAGGTACTGTTGACCTCATTTTTGTATGAGGTCGCTAGGGACCCATCCAGATTCCAGATCAATCCTGACCATAAATCAATCTAAACTCCAGATCTTAAAATCTACCTTGACCCTAGGACTCTTCTAGACCCCATATTCTAGGATCTTCTTAGATTCTAATTCTCCTCTAGATTCTAGATCCTAGATTCTACTCTAGATCCTAGGATTTCTCAAGGCAAATCTAGATCTTAAAACTCTTCTAGACTTTAGACTTAAGATCTATCCTAGACTAGGGGTGTAAGTGAGTCGAGCCGGCTCGAACTCGGCTCGTTAACGAGCACGCGAGCCGAGCTTATCGAGCTTCGAGCTCGAGCTCGAGCCTCTTATCGAGCTCGAATAGTAAACGAGCTCGAGTTCGAGCTCAACCCGGCTCGACTCGAAAGCTTATCAAGCTACTCGATTAAATTATATATATTATATTTATAATATTAATTTTTTATAATGTTTAAAACCGTATTTTATTAAAGCCCTAAATCTGCCCGCCGTATGCAGAGTATGCCCTAAATCATTTCCTATTCCTCTTCGACTTTCGTCTCCAAAGCCACAACCGGCACGGCATTCGCTCGGTTCGTCCTCAAGAGTCTAGAGTCGCGATCTCTTCTTCCACGTTTGCGATTCGCGACTTCGTCTTCCCCTTCTGCGAGGATTCACGGCTTCAGCGAGGCTTCGACAAGCCTTCTTTCGAGGGTTCACAGCTTTACTTTTGTGCTTGCGGCTACCATTGAAGAAGCAGGTAAACTCCTTTTAACTTTTTAAGATGAGTTATTCTACTTGTATGCAATGAGTTACAATAATAAGGAAATACAAAGATTGAAGAAGATAAGTAATAGCATATGTATAATGCTGAAGCTAATATGCTACAGGCACTTCCCTGTTCTTGAAGACGAACCGAACTGTTAGAGATAAACAGGCTAGGCACTTCCCACTTCTTTCTCAATCTGTATCTTTATAATTAGCTTATATATTCTGTTGAATATAAATGTGAAAGTAAATCCCTAGTCTTCTTTAAAGTTCAAACGGTTAAAAGATTGTCAAGCTGATGCCTAGAATATTATTTACTTGTTCAGTATATGAGCAAGTAAATATGAAATAATGAAAGATAGTGTGGTCTGTTAGGTGAGTTTCAGACATTCAGTGCAAGTAACACCGTAACACTCGCATGCCTTTTAAGTAATTAATATTTAATTCAGCTTCTTAAGGTTTTTAGATTCATTTTAAAGATGTAATTTCCTAATCCATAGAGAAGCAGAAGTTTGAGATTTTTGCTACTCAAGTTCTCTTGATTTTTTTGATTTGTTCGTTGTGGATGTATATTTTCAATTCTCATGTTATTATCATTTTTTTAGAATGTCAACACCAGTTAGTAAGGAAGGAGATAATATTGAGCCTGCAAATATTGAGACAGGAAGGCTTGATGATCATCTTCACTCGTATGTTGGTAGTCAACCTATGAATGAGAATAATACACATAATGATGACAATGAGATTGACGAAGAGGTTGAAAAAGTGGACTAATGAAAATCAAGTAGATGATATTGAAGAAGTTGATGATGTTATAGGAAGAAATAAAAGAAAAAAAAGATCTAAAGTTTGTTGTAATTGAGTTTGCTACCCGAAGATATATCATGGAGATGAGAGCATGAGGAATGTGCAGAATGTTAGATGTCTTCTCTATGAAATGTATGAGGAATATGTTAGAAGTTCTGAAGCCGAATTGGATGGTGATGGTGGTATTGCAGGAGGGAGTTCAAGGAGCACAACCAATTCATTGCAAAGTGTAGACCATCAATCTAATTCTAAAAAATATAGTGGTTGGCATGATTTCACCTCATTTGTCTCATCCAAAACAAGCACGAGGCCTATAAAATCAGATTTAGACAACTACTTGGAAGATGGGTTAGAACTTTGTAGTGAAGGGCAGAAGTTTGATGTGATAGCATGGTGGAAAAACAATCAAGCCAAATATCACATACTTTCAAGAATGGCGGTGGATATTTTATCCATTCTTGTTAGTACAGTTGCTTCAGAGTCCACTTTTAGTGCTGGAGAAAGAGTAGTTGATACATATCGATCAAAATTAGGGGTTAACACTGTGCAAGCTCTCCTTTGTGGCTCCAACTGGGTTCGCTGCCACTATGGCTTGAAGGGAAGGGTTAAGGTAATAATTCTTATCCATGAGGTAGAACACATTTGTTTGGTATCCTAAACGACTTATATATGAAATTTCAATTATCTTTGCTATTGTAGGAGAAAGAAGAAGATGAAGAGGTGGAGATTGTCCTACCAATTACATGAGAAAATTTGAGGTCAGAAATATATCCAACTTTGTGTTCCATACTTTCATTTAATTGAGTTTATGTACCTCTGCTTGTTACTTGAAGTGTAGTAAGTTGAACATCTCCCTTGGTTTTAAAAATTTTTGGTATGTCAAATCAGGAACTCAATTTTTGTACAATTTTCTTTTTCTTTGGAAAATGCTCAACTTTGTGGCGAGGTTCTGAAGTTGCACGTAAGTTATCTCATAGCATATATGTGAAATCGATGGCTCTGATTTAGTAGAACCAGGTTTGATCAACCCAACTACCCAAGAGCTGTCAATTGCCACTGAGCTACAGCATTTAGCATAGTTGGTGCTTGAAAATTATATGACCTCCTATACATATGGAACCTGTTGCTAACCTGCAAACAGTATAATCTTAGAAAGGTGGATTGGAAGGTTTGGTGTCTGTAGTGGTTGAAACAGAATTCTCTACAACTAATCAATCGTTGGGAGAGTTCACTAATAGAAAAACTGCCATTTGTTGATTTGATGCAATAACTGTATCATGAATCAAAAGCACATAACTTATTCTAATTTAATAAATCTTATAATTTTTTCTCTTCTTATATTCTGATGCAAAATTTTATCTCTTATGCATTGAATTTTACAGATCTGATTATATCTGAAGCTCATTTTTGATGCTATCCATCAAAAACATATGCTGGATAATTTTGCTTGTTAGGTTTGAACGGTAAGATTGCTTATGTATTTTGTATGTGGAATATTTAATATTTTTCTTTTTACTCAATTTCTAAAATAATTATCATTTTGCTTTTATCTTAATTTTACAGGTTTTTATCATATTAATTGGTAGTTGGTACTTGGTAGTAGAGATGGAAGAATTTGAAGAATATGGAACATCCAAATATCAGACAGACAAGGAATATATAGTCCTATCTTCTATTCAGTTTTTACTTATGCTCTGTTATGAAACTTCTTAATGAGTAGTATGATTCTTATTGTTGTTTTTGTAATGATGATATGAAATATAATTTGGTCAAATTTTTATATTATTGGAAATTCTATTTCTATATTATTCAAGTTTTTATAATACATATAGATCAAATTTTTAAATTAAATTTTTTAAAGAAAGATGATTGCTCTAGCTGTTGGTTATGCCAATCTACTCATAATATATAGATTCTTCTACAACTTAAATTTTTTTTTAAAGAAATTAATAGTTAAAGTTCTAGACATTTTATGATTAATTAAGTTATTTTTTTATTGTTGAAAACAAATTTTAATTAAGTGTTAGAAGAAAAAAATTTCAAAAAAAGAGAATTTTTGTTTAAAATTAAAGACTCATGCCAATTAAAAGAGTTAAGAGTTCAATTCGAGCTTTTTAAACGAGCTCGAGCTTTCGAGTCGAGCTCGAGCTTGATATTTTTTAAACGAGTCGATCTCGAGCCCACTAATCGAGCTCGAGCTCGAGCTCGAGCTCATTAAAGATTAAACGAGCCAGGCTTGATAAGGCAAATACTCGACTCGACTACACCCCTATCCTAGACTCTATGATTCTTCCAAATCAATCTAAAATTCAGGACTCCCCTAGATCTAGACCTTAGGATCTATTCTAGATCCTTCTAGACTATAGCCCTTAGGATCTACTCTAGATCCTAGGATTTCTAGACTCTAGACTCTAGGATTTTCTTAGACTCTAAGATCCTTCTAGATTATAGGACAGAGTTGGATTCAAATCAATTTAAACTCCTAATCAACCCTGATTCCAAATCAAACTAGATTTCAGACTTATTCAAGCATGTCTAGATCCCTAGGCAACTCAATCTTTGAGTCAGACTTTAAACCATCCTTCCATCAAGCCTTAATCTTGTCTAATCATTTATGATTATCTCAAATAGTCATAAATGATTTAGATAACCCAAGTTCAAGCATTCAAATCCAATATCTAACTCAAACCCAAAAATCCAGACTCAAATCCTAAGTCTTAAGGCCCTATCCTAAAGGCCTTTTTTAGCAAATTTTCAAAAACTTCAAAACCGAGCCAAATGGCCTCTGATTCAGGGTCTGTCAGTTGCATACTGATGGGACATGTCTCTAGAAGCTACCCTCCAAATTTGAGCCCATTCTGAGGTCTCTAACCCCAGAATATAAATCAAAATCCAAAGGCTGTAAAACCTTCAAATATTTACAATCTATGCCTTTGGACCTATCATCTAGTAGATTTTGATCCTGGAGCTGTCTCCAAAACCTCTAATCACCTCCAGACCCTTGATTATGATCCATTGAACATTAAACTGTACTTTAGTGGACCCACTCTGACCCCTAGTTGGCCATAGGTCCAAATGACCAAAATGCCCTTTAAGGGCAATTTTGAAGTTTTTCAAAGACTTCAACATGCCCTTTTCAAATCAAACCTCATAACCTCTTTCAATGCATCCTAATCACCCTTAGGAGTGCATTGAACTCAAGCTCTGACCCTGGTCAAGCCTTTTTGAACCAGATCGACCTTTTTGACCAAAATGCCCCTAAGAGATTCAAATATTGATTTCAAACCAAACGACCTCCAAATTGAATGCAATCACCTCTAGCAAGTTTCAAATATCAAACCAAACCTGTTGGACCCATTCCCAGACCCTGGGTCAACCTGGTTGACCTAAGAAACCCTTTAAGGGTCCAAATAGGTGATTTGACTGAAATGACCTCTCTAAGCCATGGAACCACTTCTATTGGCCTCCAAATGTCATTTCAAACCTGTTGAGCCTGACCCTAAACCTTGGGCCAACCTGGATGACCAGATCAACTAAGGTCGACCCAAATGACCCTTAATGGGCCCAATAAGCCCATTTAGCCAAATCAAACCCTTTAGACCCTGGGACCATACCCAATGGACTATAAATATCATTTCAAATCTGTTAAACCCATTTCCAGACCTTGGACCCACCTGGTTGACCAAGTCAACCAGGATTGACTCAAAGCCCATTAAAGGCCCAAATAGGCCTATTTGATCCAAATGACCTATTTAAACCTTGAAATCACCCCCACCAGACTCCAAATATTATTTCAATTCTGTCCAGCCTAAACCCATACTTTGGGTCCACCTAGTTGACCCAGTCAACCCAGGTTGGCCAAATCAACCCTCAAGCCCTTTCACTTTAAATCAAATTTCAAATGCATACAAATATTTGTCAAACCCTCTCCAGGCTATTTTAATTAATTCCTCAAATGACCTTGGCTGCCACCTCACCTACTGTTGACCAGTTGACTGGTCAACATAGTCAACAAACCCCTTTAAGAGGCTTAAATGCCCATTTGGCTCGACCCAAGCTAACCCATTCCCTCTTACTCCATTCCAGCAATTTCATTTAATTCCCAAGGCCCTTCCCATGCAACCTCAGCTGCCAAATGGCATGGGGACCAGTCAAAGAGTCAAACCATGCTTTGAAGTGGTCAAATGTGATCAAAACCCCATTTAAACCTAATCACCCTTTAATCCAAACATATCTAACTGTTTGAATATTCTCTAGAAGCTTCCTGGAGTAATCCTCAGCCTTCAGATCTTAATCAAATGGCTTGGATCAAATCCTTGAGCTCATAGAGGACAAAATACCCTTTCCACCTAGGATGCATCCTTGTCCTTTAGATGCTCTGCTCCCACCTACTCCTTGGACGTGTGCCATCATCGGGGGAGTTCGTGCATCAATCCCAACCGTCCAAATCATCTGGGGACGTTTGAATAGAGGGAAAACGTCCTAGGAAGCCTGATTCGAATCCTTTAATTCTCTCACCCATCTAGAGCTCCCCTAGTCAAACTCTCAGTTCCTTTGAGTTCCCTTGAGTCCTCCACCTACCTTCCCACTCAAACTCCAGCGGTCAAGGCCGTTTCCGGTGATCTTCCGACGAGCCCTATACCCAATCCGTCCAAGGCTCGTACCAGGTGATTCGTGGCATGTCGGAGCTTGGGTTCAACTGGGAAATCAATCGTGGACAGTCTCCAAGCTCAGAGAATCCAAAAACGGTTCAATCCGTCCATTAAATCAATGTAAATTCGTCAACCTAGCTTAAGACACATAGAGTTAATTAGCATTTTATTAAGCTCTCATTTGATAGTTTAAGCATGTCCCCATTGATTCTCTTCACCTAGGCAATCTAGGTTTTAAATTTCAAGTCATTTGATTCTCCGGTTTGAGAGAAAAATTAAAAAAAAAGGGTTTAAGGGCGTCTCGGTAGACTGCCGCAGGTGTACGTTTTTTTGAGCCGTTGATTCGGTGATCAACGGCTCGGATCTCTTCATCCTGCCCTTTGTTCAGCCACGTGTATCCGTTGTTCGCGTGGATCATGGTCTAGCGAAATCCTCAGCGTCCATTCAAAACCGCGGGATCGAGACGGACCGTCCGATCCCGCCGGATTGAGATCAGACGCGGGATCTGATCTTGACCGTTGGATTCAATCTCATTAGGACTAACGGTTAAGATGAGATGTCGCGCTGGTTAAGTGGCGAGACCCATTGACCGCTGCCGTCCGCGTGTCCCAGTCACTTGCTGCCACGTATAAAGCGCGTGGGCCCGCCGCCAAGTCAATCGTCCAGCAATGATTGCCGCCGCCACCGCGGTTTGGTCCTGCGAACCAGGAAGCACCATGTGGCCACTCAGCCGCCAGAACTTTTTTTATTATTATTATTAGCATTTTAGTTATTTTAATTAGTAGAAATACTTAAAAAAATCATTAAAAAATTAATTAAAACTCAGAAAAATTAATATTTTATATCAAATTGTTTAGTTTTTAAACCTCTTTAATTTACAATTAAAATAAATTATTTTTTTAATATATTTTAAATTATTTAAAACATTTAAATGTTAAGTACTTTCCTTTTAAAATTAATATTTAATTTAAAATTAAATTCAAATAATCTAAAAAATTAAAATCCAAATTATTTTAAATAGCTTAGAATTTCATGAAATTGCTAATTTTAATTAAATTTAGATATTATTTCTAAATGTTAATTAATCTTGAATTATTTAAATTGATTTAATTGTTTCAAAATTTCAAAAAAATTCAAACAAATTCAATTTAAATTAAAAAAATTACAAATAATATATCAAAATTTTCAGATAATTAAGAATTTTAATTTAAAACTATTTTCAAAGTTTAAAACTCAATTTATTTTGATTAACTTGAATTATTTGAATATCCTTAATATTTAATTAGTATTTAATTAAATATTATATTAAATAATTTGAAATTTAAAAATTTATTTTCAAATTGTTTTAAAAAATCAGAAATCTCTCAAATTCTTAAAATTTTATTTCAAAAATATTTTTAATTATTTATTCTAAATTTTATTTTAATAAGAGTACACGTTTTAGGTATCTTGGATCTATTGTTCAGAGTGATGGTGAAATAGATGGGGATATTATCAGCAGAATTCAAGTTGGATGGTTGAAGTGGCGGAATGCATCGGGCTTGTTATGTGATAGAAATGTACCCCTCAAACTTAAGGGAAAATTCTATAAGATGGTAGTGAGGCCTGCAATGCTTTATGGTGCCGAATGTTGGCCATTAAAAGATAAGCATTATACTAAGTTAAGTGTGGCAGAGATGAGGATGCTTAGATGGATGAGTGGCTTTACCCTTAGAGATAGGATACGAAATGAGCATATACGTGAAAAGGTTGGAGTAGCTCCAGTAGAAGATAAGATTAGAGAGAGTCGCCTTAGATGGTTTGGTCACATAAAAAGGCGGCCTTCCGACGACCCAGTTAGGAGAGTAGAGGTATTAGATTTGACTTGTGTTAAGAAAGGTAGGGGTAGACCTAAAAAGACTTGGTTAGAAAATATTAGGAATGACCTTTCTTTATTAGATTTAAACGAGAATTTGGCTTTTAATAGGACACAATGGAGAAAAAGGATTCATGTAGCCGACCCCACGTAGTGGGATAAAGGCTTGATGTTGTTGTTGTTGTTGTATTCTAAATTTATGTTATATATATAAGTAGGTTTATATATATATTTAGTTATTTTGAAAAATACTTTGAAATTATTTATATATTTTAAATCTTTAAACTCTTGAAAGATTTATTGAAATTCTAAACCTAGATCAAGCCTATTTGAATAGAATTAGTGGGGAATGATAGTTAATTAATGGACAATTACTTTGGTAAGTGTTCATTGATTAATTCTTTAATTAATTAACTTATGTTTAGACTTTGCATGCTTAAGGTACACATACCACCTAGCCTAGGCCCTCCTAGTTTTAAGGACTTGATTGTATCTTCGTGTGTGCTTATTTCCTGATTGTCCAAGGGTTAGTTAAAACATTGATTTAAACCTATTAAATCTAGTGACATTATTAAGGACAATAATTAAGGACATGTTTAGAAAACTTAGAGAAATTCTAGAAATTAGGATTTACACCATTTTGACTTGAAATTTGAACCACTTAAACTTAGTGATACTCACAGCTTTAGGAAAAATTTTCACTAGTTTTTGAAGTCATTAAGCCCCTTAATTAAATTTCCTAAGTTTAAACCCTTAATTAAGCTTCAAAACTTCTAAAAATTCTAATAAATCACTTTTAAAAGCAAAAAATACAAACAACCCCTCTAACTGACCAGAATCAAGCCCTTAATCAATGAAAATTAAAGCCAACTTAATTTGACAGCAAACCTACCCTTAATCTAATTTTAATTGAAAATCAGTATTTTATTAATTTAATTAATTAATGATAATTAAAAATTTCAAAAATTTCCCAAACACTTGGGAATCTCTTCTTAGGTCATTCCTGACCTTTGGATTTGATTTCAAGGAGTTGGGACCTCAAGGGGATGTTGTACAATATTTGGGAAAAAATCTATTTTCTAAGCCAAAATTTTTAAACTGTTACATATTGATTTATGCATTTTATCGAGTCGATTAGCATGCATCTCATTAGTAATAAATTTAAAAAGAGTCTAATATTTAATCGCATTTATTTAGACATCAAATACCCGACATAAGTTAAGAGGTCAATTAAGGATCTGCTCTAGATGTCGACCCCATTCCTCCAAACTTTTCTAAGCAACATCCCTACCACTCAACAATAAATGACTGGACTCATATTTTAAAATCGTTTAGTGGTTTAGCTGGCTCCCCAATCCAAGCCGGGGTAAGACCAGATTCGCACTGCATTAGCTAGGTTCGGGGCTTTTTTTTTTTTGCCCAATTTAGACTTAGGTTCTGAGGCGAGCTCGGGCTATAAAACCTCAACCTCCGGGAATTGAATCCCGACTTTCTAATAAAATTAACCACTTAAACATTAAATCTTTTTCTATCAAACTTAAGCCCAACACTTAGGATAGACTGGGGTGTTTATGAAATAATTCAGAATCTCAAATCACCTCCTACTTCTCCTCCTTTGACTCTAGAAATAACTGTTCAAACTTGAACCAATCCCTATTCAAATTCCAACCCTTACCCTCCTTTGATATCGGACTTTGAAACTCCAGATAAAACTTATACCGCTTTTTTAATCGAGAGTGTTCGTAGGAAAAATTCCAATCTTCCTAAGATGTAATTAATTATGAGGGCTTGCGCTCGTAGGGGATTTAGAAACCCAAATCTAATTTTCAAAATTCAACTTTTTCAAAACTTTTGATTAATTATCTTTGGGAAATTAAAACAAAAATGATGATCATTACTATTGTATTCGAATAATAGACGATGAGTAATATTTTCTTCCCCAGGGATACATGTTAATCATTGTTATGAATTCATGTACAAAAAAAATTAATGACGCTATATCCAAATTATCATAGCTAAATATTCGATTGAACACCGTTTTGATCCTTTGGGATCATATGTAGTTCTTTCCCAAATTTGGCCATGATATTTATGATCAAATTTATAATCTTAAATCTAAACTCATTAAGGGATTTTATTTTCACCTCTCGAGATGATATATTATCATTAATGGATGTTTGATTTTAGGATTAAAATTCAAATTATTCCCAAAGAAAATTAAACATTTTTCAAAATATATATTTTTCAATCAAAACAGGCACTACTTATCGGTAGTCCTCGCCTTAGTTTTAGGGTCTGAGACATTGGTTGATTTCAAATCATCCTAAAAGCCCTCACCTTTCGGGCAATCCCTTCAACACATGTTGTTGGAATATAAGCCCCAACTTTTTAATTAAAATATCAACTTAAACTAAAATTAGATTAAAAAATGTAAAGCCCAACATAGGATAGTTTGAGCACCTCTGAATTTCCCTCAGAATCAAGTGCTCCTACTTCACCTCATTTGGCTCTCATTCTAAAATCTAATTCCTAGTTGATTAACTCCTTGAAATTCCTAAAGGACCAAACCTTTAAACAAGACTTTCACGGACTTTAAAAAAAAAAATCAAAATTTAACCAATATTTAAATGACTTCCAAGATAAGAAAACTACTAGTTTAATCAAAAGTTTTCTCAAGCCAAAGGTTAGGATGTAATTAACCATAGGGGCTTGCCCCTATGGGACGTCTGTACCCCATAAATAAATAAACCCCACTCGACCAAATATCGAGTGGGGTAATCTCTGATAAATTGTAAATTTTATCATTGAGTCCATAAGGAAATGATATTTTTATCCTTCGGGGTAATATATCATCTTTCTTATGCCTTTTTCAATCATAAAATATGCAATCCGTTTGAGGATACAAAAATTCTCCAACACCCATTTCATTGGCCTCCAATAATTATTAACCTAGCATGTTGTGAAAAAGTTGCTTCAAATTATGATGTGGTTGCTGGCAGCCTAGCTGCCTAGGTGGGCAGTAGCACAACTGCCCAGGTGGGACCCAGGACCTCCTTTATCACCTATAGGAGAAGAAGCTTTGTGGAGAACTCTTTAGAAAAGATGTAAGGGATATTTATTAGGGGATTTAGGCTGTTTAAGGGGGGAGATTATGGAGGGTTAGGGTTTTTGTTGAGTTTTATTTTCTACAGTAATTTTTGTTGAGTGTTTGGGCTCCTGGTGGCTGCTAGGAATTGTGGGAGAGACAATTTACCTCTCGAATAGTGAATCAACTTGTATCTTGGCCTTTTTTGCTTGGAGATTAGTAAATACAACCCTCTTGGTAATATTTATGGATCTATTTGGAGTATGTTGTTGTTTTCTTTATTGTTGTGTGCTATTTTGATCATCAAGTCCAATCAACTTGGTATCACAACACAATTTGAGAACTATGGCGTCGAAGAAAGTGGATGCTTTGAAAGAGAAACTAAAAGAAGTTGGTCAACTCAAATATGAAGTTAAGAAATGGATTTCATCTATAGAAAGAAGGTTTTCTAACTTATGACATCATGAAGAAAATATTAGAACTTCACACCCAACCGACAACATCAGAAACAAGAGCATCGACAGGTGGCAAAGGAAGTGGTGGAAACCCAAAGATCAACAGAATGGGGGATGATCAAGAGGTAAAAATTTTGGACGACAGCGAAAATAGGCCACCTCTTGAACCAGTAACCAAAAGGAAAATGGGTGATGGATTCGGCATGAGGAGAAATTGGGAGGAAGAAACGAGGATAGATGATTTTGAGGAAGATGATATCTATGAAAGGAGGGGTGGGAGAGAACAATGGAGAAATCACAACAATTGCCACATAGTAGGAGCCAGAAGTGGTAGAGGATGTCGGGGCAAAGGGGATCTAAGAGTGAGAAAGCTAAAGATGACCATTTTTAGGGGGAAGATGCTCATCGGTGGATCTATTGGGTGATGAGGTACTTTGAGGTGAATGGGTTGACGGAGGAGGAGAGACTCATGGCGACAACTTTATAAATGGAGGGGAAGGCCTTGTCTTGGTATCAATGGAGAGACATGAGAGATCCAATTCGATCGTGGAGAGAGTTCAAAGATAGTTTATTAGAATGTTTTCAAACCAATCAGGAAGGAGACTTCTATGAGCAGTTATTTGCTATGCTCCATGAAGGGACAATGATGGATTATTGAGAGAGATTTGAGTACCATTCTAGCTGATTGTGGAGGCTATCTAAGACAGTGTTGGAGGGGGATTTAATGAATGGACTCAAGCCAGAGTTCAAGATCGCTATTCGGTTATTGAGCCACGAGGGTTGGAGGAGGCTATGGAGCTAGCCCAATTGGTCGAGAACAAAAACTCACTTAAGAGAAGCAGCAAGGGAAGTAGTTCAGAAACTTCATATAGGACAATGACTACTTTTTTGGCACCAAAGATACAGCTTGTGCATCCAAGGATAGGGGATTGGGAGCATGGCCCAAGGGAAATTTCAAGCAGCTAACTGAGGCAAAGATTCAAAAGAAACAGGCTAGGCGGGCAGTGTTTCTATTGTAATGAGAAGTTTGCACCAGGACATCACTGCAAGGACCGTTCGTTGCAGGTACTTACAGTCTATGATGAGGAGAGACTCTAGAAAAAGGAGGTGGTTGAGGAGGAAGAGTATTTGCACCTAGATGTGGCGATTGTCTCCCTAAACTCAGTGGTAAGTTTTACCTCAAATCACATCATGAAGTTAAGGGGTAGATAGGACGAGAATCAGTGGTAATTCTTGTGGACAGTGGGGCAACCCACAATTTCATCTTCAACTAGATGGTGTTGACTGGTTAGTGTTGAAATTGGTCGAGACACACTATTTTGGGGTGATGATGGGAACAAGAAAGGTGGAGAAGTGTAAAGGCATCTGCCCAGGGCTGATGATGACACTGTAGGAGATCCATGTGAGGGGGGGGATTTCCTTCTCTTAGAGTTAGGAGTACGAATGAAATTTTGGGCATTAAGTGATTGCAGACACTGGGGGAGACCAAGGTAAATTAAAAGGAATTGATTATGGAATTCATGATGGGAGAGAGGAAGGTGAGGATCAAGGGGGGTCTTAGTCTGTCCAAAACTAGAGTTCTCTTAAGACCATGGTGAGGACAATCCATGAAGTAGGGATGGAATTCTTGGTGGAGCTCCAAAGCCTCGAGGGACGGGGAAGTATGGAGAAAGAGGAGGTTCTAGAGATAGTTCAATCACTCCTGCTATAATTCAATGAGGTGTTCCAGCTGCCTGAAAGCCTACCTCCCCATGAGAGCATGAACATGTTATCATCTAGGAGGGGTATCACCTATCAGTATTCAACCCTACTGAAACCCATAGGTTCAAAAGGATGAAATTGAGATACTAATCAAGGAGATGTTGGAGGCCCAGATCATTCATCCAGTGTTAGTTCCTTCTCCAGTCTTGTGTTATTGGTAAAGAAGAATGATGGTAGTTAAAAATTTTGTGTAGATTATCGGGCTCTGTTCTGAATAAGGAAATGATGTTGGATAAATTTCCTATACTCGTCATTGATGAGTTGCAGGATGAGTTATATGGAGCAGAGATGTTCTCCAAGATTGATCTGAAATCGGGATACCATTAGATCAGAATACGGCCCGCTAACATCTAGAAGATTGCTTTCAGAACTCATGAAGACCACTATGAGTTCTTAGTGATGTCTTTTGGGCTAACCAACGCTCCAGATACATTCTAGTTGCTTATGAACAAGGTGCTCCAGCCCTTTCTCTACAAGTTCGTATTGGTTTTCTTTTTGATATATAGCCAGTCTGAGGCAGAGCATGTCTTGCGTTTGAGGTTCATGTTAGTGACATTGAAGGAGCATCAATCATATGTCAATTTGAATCTTCATTTGCATAGTAAAGGGTAGAGTATTTAGGACAAGTGGTGTCCAAATCAGGAGTAGTTACAAATCTTTCCAAGATAGAAGCTATGTTGGAATGGCCCTTACCCAAAATCAAAAAGGAGTTGAGGGGGCTTTTGAGACTCATAGGGTGCTACAAGAAGTTTGTGAGGGCATACAACTCTATAGCATACAGCTCTATACGGTACTACAAGAAGTTTGTGAGGGCATACAACTCTATAGCATGGTCGTTGACAGAGCAATTGAAGGAGGATAGTTTTAAATGGGAGGGGAAGCTACCCAGGCGTTTGAGCAGCTAAAAAAAGTCATAACAAGTGTCCCTGTGTTAACACTATCAGATTTTAGCTAGTTGTTTGTAGTGGAGACTAATGCACTAGGCTATGGGTTAGGAGAAGTTCTCATGCAGAGTCAGAGACCCATAGATTATTTCAATCAGGTGTTGACTGCTAGGGTCAGACTGAAATCAATGTATGAAAGGGAGCCGATGGCGATAATGTTGGTAATACAAAAGTGGCGGCCTTACCACTGGGGCGACACTTCATAGTCAAGACCGACCAGAGGAATATGAAGTTCTTATTATAACAGAGGATTATGACAAAGGAGCATCAACAATGTCTTTCCAAGTTGTTGGGTTATCACTTCGAGATCCAGTACAAGCTCGGGCTAGAAAATAAAGCTGTAGAAACTCCTTCCAGGCATAATGCAGACCCTCAGGTTATGGCTCTATCTGTTCCCATAGTGGTGGATTGGGAGGCCTAGAAGCGTGAGAGCGAGCAAGATGAGAAACTTTGTAAGATCATAGGAGACTTACTGCAAGACAATGATAGCCATCCTTGATACTCTTTGATGGGTCAAAAGCTATTATACCAAGGACGATTTATGATTTCGAGGACATCACCATACATCCCTCACGTGTTGTAGAAGTTTCATGGCATAGCTATTGGGGAACATTCAGGAGTTCAAAAGACATATCATAGAATAGCAGCTAGGGGTATAAGTGAGCCGAGCTGGCTCGCAAGCAGGCATGAGCTCGACGTATTTATGGGCTCACGAGCCGAGCTTATCGAGCTCACAAGTCGAGCTCGAGCTTGAGCTGGCTCGAATAATTATTAATATTTTTTTAAAATAATTTTATTTTATAATTTAAATTTAAATATTTAAAAAATAATAATAATAATAACGACCTTAAGTTTTATTTAAATGTTAAACATTGCATCTTTTTTTCTAAATCCCACCTAAGTTTTAAAAATCTCACCTAAATTTTAAAAATCCCGCCTAAGTTTAAAAAATCTCGCCAATGGCTCACGAGCTAGCCAGAGCTTATTTATATGGGACGAGCTCGAGTTCGAGCTCTCTTATCAAGCTCGACTCGAGCTCGAATTGAGCACGCTTTCAAACTGATGAGCCGAGCTCGATAAGGCCTAAACTCGGCTCAACTCGACTCAACTCGTTTACACCCCTACTGGCAACAGAGCTATACTTTGTGGGCATGCGGAAGGATGTAGAGGAGTTGGTGAGCCATTGTAATGTGTGTGAGACAAATACCTGGCTATAGCTCCAAGTGGTTTTCTACAGCCTTTGGCATTACTCGATAAGGTGTGAGAAGATGTTACTATGAACTTTATTGATAGACTACCTAGATCATAAGACTTCACTATGATTCTAGTGGTGATGGACAGATCTAGCAAATATGTTTATTTCATTCCTTTATGCCACCTATACACTGCGGTGTCAATGGCAGCCGCATTCATTAGAGAGGTGGTCCATTTGCATGACATACCCGAGGCCATTGTGTCCGATCGGAATAAGATCTTTCTGAGCCACTTCTAAAGGGAATTTTTCAAGATGCAGTGGACTATCCTAAAGCGGAGTACAGCTTACCACCTCCAGATGAATGGTCAGACGAAAGTAGTGAATCGCATTGTGGATACTTATCTTTGTTGCTTTGTATCAGATACACCAAAGATATGGGCCAAGTGGTTAACCTAGACGAATATTGGTATAACACTTTATATCATACAACAGCTCAAACAATGCCATTTAAAATCCTATATGGGAAGGATCCACCTCATATGATATATTATAGGCATGACAACACAAGTTTCATCAGTGGAGCAATACTTAGGAGAAAGAGATCAAATTTTGGCAGAATTGAAGGAACATCTACGAAGAGCATAGAAAATCATGATGAAGCAAATGGATGGACATATAAGAGATGTGCAGTTTGAGATTGGGAACATAGTTTATCTGAAGATCCAACCTTAAAGACATAGGACTTTGACTCGAGAAAGGAATGAGAAGCTCTCCCCCCATGATTTTGGGCCCTACGAGATTGTGGAGCGCATTAGCGCAGTAGCAGATCGCTTACGGTTGCCACTAACCTTAGCTATCCATCCTGTATCTCATGTATTGCAACTGAGATGACTATTGAAAACCACACACCCTTGCCTGCACTACCGGCCACAATGTCAGAGGATATGGAGGTGATATTATAGCAACTAAAAGTAAAAATGGTGTGCTAAGAAGACAAGGGGATCAGGAAGATGTTGATCAAGTAGAAGGATTTATCAGAGTTGGAGGCAACATGGGTGCCCTACAATACCATCCAGAAGCAATTTCCCTTTTCCCATCTTGAAGACAATGTGATTTTTTGGAAGGAAAATATTGATGTGGTTGTTGGCAACCCAATTGCACAAGTTGGGCCCAGGACCTCCTTTATCACCTAATTAAAGAAGAGGCTTTGGGGAAAAACTCTTTGAGAAAAATGTAAGGGACATTTATTAGGGGATTTGGGCTATTTAAAGGGGGAGATTGTTGAGGGTTAGGGTTTATGATGAGTTTTGTTTTCTATAACAATTTTTGTTGGGTGTTTGGGTTCCTAGTGGATGTTAGGGATTGTGGGAGAGATGATTCACCTCTCGAATCATGAATCAACTTGTATCTTGTCTTTCTTTGCTTGAAGATTAGCAAATACCACCCTCTTAATGTTATTTCTGGATCTATTTGGAGTAAGTTGTTTCTTCTTTATTATTGTGTGCAGTTTTGATCATCAAGTCCTATCACATTAACTCTCTAGAATAATATTGTAAAGAATGTGCTATTAATAAGCAATCAATGAAGAGTCCTAATACAAAAAGTATCATATCATTTAACAAAGCTATTAGAGCTCATCTACATCAATATCTATGGACCCATAACTCCATCATAAGGAAATCAATATTTTTAATTTTTATTGATGATTATAGCGAGAAAGCTTATATTTATCTCTTAAGGGATAAATCATAAGCATTTCACAAACTCAAAAAATTCTAAGTAATAGTGGAGAATCTAATGGCCTCCAAATCAAAGCACGACTATCAGATCATGGTGGATAATTAATATACAAAATCATTAAAGATCTAGGCAAGAAGCATTGCATTCAATAATATTTGATGACACTATATTCACCACAACAAAATAGCATAGTGGAAAGAAAAATAAAATCATGTTCAAAATGATTCGTTGTCCATTAAAGACCAAGTATTTGTCCAAAAAAGTTGAAGTTGTGGACTATCCTATCTAACTAAATGGATGTCCAACAAAGAGCTTGAAGAACACAACTCAATAAGAAGCATGTAGAGGCCAAATTTTCTCACTTAAAGGCTTTTGGTTCTTTTACGTATGCACATATTATAAATCAAACATAAATAAAGCTTGATGACAAGAGTGTTAAGTTTGTCTTCATTGAATATGATGCAAAGTCAAAGACTTGCAAGATCTTTCATCAAATAACAAGAAAATTGCACATGGATTATGATAGGGAGTTCAATGAAGATGGATTGGAACTGATTAACAAAGAGATCTACTGATTTGAAGAAGAAAAACAAGCAAAGCAAATAGCAAGATCCCACACCACTGCCATCTCTTACAACTTTGGAAGATAGTCCATGGCAACAAAGAGTTGGAAGCTTGCAAGAGATATATGACGTAACCAATGAGCTTAATCTCTTGTCTTCTTGCTAATCAAAATCAATTTTGATGAAGCACAACTTTCCCGCTTCAAAAATGAAAATGATCAATTATGTGGATACAATGAAAATTTGGATTTCAATTCCATACTTGAATGGATGGCAATCTTCATCATGACAAGAGCATTCATTTGTCAATGTTTGGACATTACAAGATCATTCAAAGCATCAAGATCAATCAAAACCACCATCAACCAAGAATTTAAGGGTGTGATGATCAATAATCATTCATTAAGGCATATTTCACTTCCAAATTCATGTTTTGACATCCCTCCCTCATCCATCCAAATGTCAATTTCACATTTCAACGCCTCTTCCAAAAATCAAGGTTTATGGATAGCATCTCCATCAAATTTGGAGTGGTTGTAACTCCTTATCAAGTGGTTAATGGATCCTCGCATTTAAATTTTGCAATTTTTTATTTTTAGGAGTTATCATGTGAATGAATCACTATCAACACTGACTGGTTTAAACATTCTTGTGTATATATATTGAACTTATTGATGGAATAATGAATTTGCTTGGTTTTGACTTTGGAAATTAGAGTTTCCTCTTGCATGGGATAGCTTGGTGGCTACCATGGTGTAATTTCTTATGTGAGGAACTATATTTATCTCATTTTACTATTTATTCTCTAACCAGACTCATCTTCTTACTCTTTTCCACAACATAAATAAAAAACCTACAAACTGGGTCCTAGCCTAATAGTTCATACCCTAGCTCCTAACCATTAGGCTATAGTTTTGATCCCTACTCATATTTGTTACTCATTTCTTTGAAAAAAATTAAATTTCATTTCGATTGGCTTTTGTATCAATGGTTTGTCCTTTCAATGATTTCTTAAGATCTTCTAATTGACGTTGCACCTATTTGTAAAACATATGGGATAGATTTCTACGCCTAAAAAAATAAATCAAACCCCGAAACCTCTAAAAGCACTCGACATCATCATCTAATTTCAAAACCCCAAGAGCTCTCGATTTTTCTTTCTCCCAAACCCTGAATACACTACTAATCTCTCTATGGTTATTCACAACAATTTTACATTGAACTAAATTTAAATCCCTCTATCACCATTCTTGGCGAAGACCTCTATAGTAGCAAAACCTAGCTTTATCCCACCGCAAACTCAACATAAGAAAATCCTACCTTTGCTAAGTCTTGATCCCTCCTTAATTCATCATAAGTTAGCCCTAATAACCCCCCATAGCCCATCCAATATGTGAAGAAATGCAATCAAGTTGCAAATATTTTCACCTATCATTTATGGCAAATCCATATCATTAACACAAGGGTCTTCTAACACTGAAGGATGGAAGGCAATGAAGTTTAATAGTGTTAAAAATTCAAACTAATATGTAACTTCATAATTCTAAGGGTTGTATAGAATTTTAGGAATTAAAATTTTAAACATCAAGTTGCATTTGTGAATGCATTAAAAGCAATTAATGCATATATGATGTATAGAGTGAGTTATGATCATATTAAGAATTATTCCCTATTTTCGAATGCAACTCTTGAGCAATTGTGTTATTCTTCATTTAAAGTTGCATTGTATCTAGAAATCTCCATTGAACCTGTATATAACCATAGGGTTTGATTGGAATGACAGGCCAAATTATCTCCTCCAAATATTTTTTTTATTTCCTTTTCCAAGTTTTATTATTCTATTTCTTCTAATTTATATCAAAAGCTAAAATAAAGAACATATAAAAGAGCATCAACAACAAATGTCTATTTAAGGTATATCCTCTTTAGTGATTTCTAGAGAAAATGAAACATATGTAGTCATCAACATCACTCATTTCTAATATTTCCTCTACCAATTCAAGAGGTACCTAAAGACCAAAACCTTTGTCTTATTCATTGATTAACAAAGCTATATGAGTATGATGCAAATTTAGGCAGATGACTATCACAAGAATAGTAGGTCTAATCCAAGCCAATCATATCAGGACAGAAACCCTACCCCCAATCACAAAGAATAACTCCAGCCTAGAACTAATGCAAAATGGAACTTGAGGCAAGCTATTAAAAATAAAAATAAAAAAGAATATAAAGAAGGAAGTTTAGCAAGAGACCTGCCAAATGTGTATCGGACCAAGAAAACCAGTCCACTCTCCATCTTCTTGAGTATAAATGGACTTCAGCCAAAGAAGGAGATTTTTGCCTTCGTGCTTCTTTCGTGCTTGAAGGTCAGCCAAGCTGAACCCCCAATTAGATACTTGTAAGACAGCTTCCTCAACAAAGGGTTTTGGATCATTCTGTCGGATGGACTCTGCCACATCCCTTTCCCAAAATTCTTGAAAAATGTGTCCATCTGTTAAAACCTTATCCTGCAGGCATAACGGGAATAATGAAAAGGTCAAAAATAAAAATAATAATTTAAATACAGCAAGATTGAACCTTTTTTTAGAGGTTCATTAAAGTAAATGCATAAGGTTTACTATCTTAGCACGCTAAATTTTTGTTTGAATGAGGATGTGTTTCACACCCATATAAATCAATTCCACAAATTTCAGGCAATAGAACGAGCCACCATTCTTAGAGTTCTTATGCCAGTATAGAATTGAACCATCCAACACCATGGCGGCAATGCAAATGAAGCACATTTAGAGATAAAAATATGGCAGCAATGCAAATGAAGCACAGTAAAGAAAATTATCGGACTACCTCTATGTCCTCGGTTATATGAATCAAAAGGTTATCCCCAAACACATATTAATAAGAAAATCAAAATAACCTCAGAAAAAAAATAAAAAACCTCAATATAGGACAACAAAAAAGATGAGGAAACAAATAAGGGCATGGTAAGCCAAGCTTACAATGTTTTGGTATTTGAATTATTTTGTACTGTTTTTTTCAATCGTAAGCAAGCAGCAACTGAAGTTGGGAATACCTTCTTTCCCAAAGACAATGATAACCACCTTTCCAACTGACCCTGCATTCCTGATAGAAAGCTTTGCCGATAGAAGTAAGGAAGAAGGGAAGGGAACCTTTTAGCTACAATGAACATGAACTTTCTTTTTGCTGTCCACTTCTCCCAGATTTTATTTTTCTCTTCCTTTGTCATTCTGGAATCATATGGATTGGTTATTGGGGCAAACATAGCCACACCTGAAATATCATGTCAAAAAAAGAAATAGAACATGTAAAAAACAAAGTCAATGTACAAGTCATAAACCAAATTATCAGATTTCTTCCAATGGTGGGCTTTTAACTTTCATGTCGATAACAATAACAACCAGATTCTTATGTAAAACACAATTAGCAAAAAAAGGATTTTCCCTTCATCAGTAAAGACATCAATAAGCATAAACGCTTTCAATGCCCACAAATATACACTTGGAAATAAAAGTATTTCCTCAAAAATGATTAACCAGAAAGGCAAGAGCTCTTGACACTCATTCTCATCATTTATGTGATACTACAACAACAAGTTAACAACAAGCTTTTATTCTACTATATAGGGTCGGGTATATGAATCTTTTTTCTCCATTGTATCTTATTAAGAATCAAATTCTCATTTAATATATATATATATATATATATATATACATCATTTTTAATACTTTCTTACCTCTACCTTTCTTAACATAGGTCAGGTCTAATACATCTAATCTCCATATAAGGTCATCAGAAGGTTGATATTTCATGTGAACAAACTACCTAAGGCGTCTCTCTCTAATCTAATCCGTCACTATGGCATATATTCCTTTAATTAATATGATAACTAGGTTTAAAAAAATATAAGGATTTCTTAGCTATAGATATAGACCAAATTGGATGGGTCTTTTTTAGGATGGATCATAACTAAGTAGAGGTGGTTTTAAGCGACCATGCTGGGGAGAGTAGAAGATCATGGAAAGATGGTGCTGAAGGTAGTTTCACCAGTGAAATTAAGATTTTGTCCTAGTCAAAGAACTCTAGGTTATGGCATATATTCTCCCTCCCTACCTCCATCCATCCAAATTAGGAGTGATCAAAGTTTAAAATTGTGTATTCGGGTATTGAGGCGTTTTTCATTTGTGAGGCGAGGAGTAAGCCTCAAGGCATTTTGAGGCGTAAGCCTCAAAATCAAAAGATTGCGTAAACATAAAATGATAAATTTTTTATATACTAATGAGTGAATAATATAAAACATAAAAAAGCAAAAGATATGAAGTGAAATCAAAATATCCCAATAATAAGACAACATGAAATATAGTTCAACTCAAAATTCTATATTTCCCAAATCCCAGTATTCTTTTCATTAACATATAATTCCAATTTCCAAAAACAAATAGAAATGACATATCACATAAGAACTCATAAGTCATCAACACTCTCATCACTAAGGGGTTCTTCATTTGAATTATCATTATGATGAACTGCTCTCTCCCTTTCCTCCTCTCCTATAGAGTCCAATGCCGGGCATTTACTTCAAGATTTATATAAGTTTTAATATATATAGCGTGAGGCATAAGCCTCATGTCAGTGAGGCGAGGCGGGCCTCAACCAAGTTGAGGCACAATCCTGATAAAAAAAAAAAACTCGAGGCGTTTTTTACTGGAATTGCGTAAAGGCGGGCTCAAGGCGAGCCTCATATTGTGCAATTTTAAACCATGGGAGTGATTCCTACTAAAACATTCAATTATTCAAACAGATTTATCAGCAAAAGAAATAACGGTCAATTTTGCCCAATGAAACCTCCAATGGATAATGCTATCATAAAAAGAAGTAATCCTCATAGTCATATTATCCAGCAGGCTTACATTAATGTATGCTCGTCAATCAAATCAATTAGGACATTGCATTTCATTAAAGTAGGCGTTATACTAGATACTCCTACCAAATTAGTAAAAAAGTGATTTATTTAGGTTTGTGTGTGCTCCAATACTTGAGGGGCGGTGCATCGTGCTACAACAAATAATTAAGTGGGTTCCACCACCTCACTTTAGTCGACTACTATAATGCACCGACACTTCTTCTCAAAGAGGTATGCAATGTCCGACACATATTGGACACGGCACAGCTCCAACACGTGTCGGACACACCAAAGATGTGTTGGATTAAAAAATATTAAAAATAAATTAGACATGCGTGTCTGACACATGTCTTAATATTTTATTTTAAAAAAATTATTGTGCTTCAAATTTTATTTATTAAAAAAATAAAATAAAATTTCATATTTTCTCTTCAAAGCCCCAAATCAATCTCTCATGCTCAATATCTCATTCCCCAAACATTCTCATTTTCATTTCTCTCTAGCAGGTTACGACTAAGGCTTTACAACAACGCATGATGTCGTATGTCCAACACCGTCACAACATCGATTTTTTAAAATAATCTCAACATTTGAAGGCTGGTGTTGTCTTGGCATTGGCGCATGACGTCAGCAATTTCTACACCCACAATCATGCCCCTGCGTCATCCCGACATTTCATCTTTGTCCAACATCATCTCGACATCGACAACCGACGTCATCTTGACTTTGAGGATCGATATTGTCTTAACATCGATGCCCGATGCCCATTACACAAAGTCGAAGCCTGACTCTAGACAATATTGTCATTTTCCCTCTCGATGCCTGACATGACATCCACATCTGACTATCAATATCCTTATATTAATTATTTTAAGCACATATCCTAGTTAAATAACTTGTTATTTCTCAATTATTCTTAATATTCTGCTTATTCAATTTCTATAAACTATTTTTAAGATATAAAAAATTTATTATAACATGTCCAACCCATGCCTTATCCTATATTTTCAATAATTGATATGTCCAGTGTTTATGTCGTGTCGTGTACGTATTTGTGAATCATAGCTCAACTAAAATAGTGTTCCATGTTTGAACAGAGTTCAAGCCTTTTTTTTCTTTTTTTTTCGTTTTTTTGGTGCAAATAGCAACATTTCCTGATACAGGTAAAAAACACAATTCAATCAAGTTATGAAATTGGAACGTTAAACCCATTTATAAAAAGAAAAAAAAATACCAGGCTTATTCCCAGTTGGCATTGATATTGAATGAAAAAGGTAAACAAACCTGCAATTCTATCAGGGATGTGGCGAACAGCAGCCAAAGCATGCATTCCTCCGCCAGAGTAACCCAGCACCCAGAACTTATCCATAATCCCAAGAGCATTTGCTAACTGCAACATATCATGTGCTGATGAATTAAGGTTCCTGCAGGGATGAGGATCACTTTCACCAAAACCCGGAAGATCATATGTGATAAAACGAACACCAAAATCTTTCAACAAAGATTCTTTGATGCCAGGTATACCTGTAAAAGTAGGCAGTCTGTAAGGCAACTCAACTTGAAAGAGAAATAACAATTCTGCCAGCTAAGATTACAGTATTCTTAAATAACAATTCTGACCTGCTAAGCGAGAGGAAAGAAAAGAATGTGGAGAAATCATGGTAAATCTAGCCCTTTCAACAGACACCCCTTGTTCCTGGTAGGCCATAACTCTTCCATCCGGAAGTTGGATTAGGCTAGCACTAGGAGGATGTATATACAGTTTCTTTGGAAGTTGCACTTGAACTATATGGCCACTATTTACATTCAAAGCTGCAAATGAGTTCCGTTATTAAAGAATGTGATCCAATATACCAAAATTTAAATTTGATAAATTACAATAAAAAAATAACGGTCTAGTAGAAAGTCCTCAACAAGTTAATACTGAAGAGGATAGCATTACTATGCACATTAACTAGGCTCCAAGAAAATTTACATTACGTTTCAGCTAAAACTGATAGTGGAAGTAACAACTAAGCGATTTCTAAGTTTATCATAAGGAAACGTAAAATGTAAAAAAATAAATAAACTAAACTTAAAATTGACTCAAATTAACGAAACAGGAGGAATGCATCCTAATATGAACGGAGATGGCATGCTCGATCAATCGAGCTAAAAGATAAGATTAATGAACATTACAGGCACTAAGCATGCAACTTTGACTGCACTTAAGTTGTTTGAAGCTTTTCTGTAATGTTCCAAGTAGCGTAATGAAGAGCTGGCCTTGCCAATAACAAGTGAATGTTTTAATGATTATCACTGATGCAAAAGGCAGCCTTTGGACTGTTCTTCCTATTATCCTTATTCAAAACAGATGCATGCCTAAATGTTCAGTAAAATGAGCTCATTATGTCATGATACATTGTCATTGTTGTGACTGACCAGATCAAGTTGTACCGACTTATGGCTAATCAAACCAAACCATCCTCTTTAGGTAAGAATTTATATAACTCCTATACATAGCTGAATTGAAATAATACAAATTTATTGAATGCTTTTGGTGGGTTCCAACCATTTAGACAAACAACAAGACATTAATTAAGAAAATTTTGCAAAATCAAACTAATAGTTTACAACAATAACAATTGGATGCGTTTTCTCATCCATTCTACATTCTGATATGATAGAGCCAGAACTATCAATACAGAAACATGGACTTTTTTTTCTTTTTTCTTAAGGAATTGAACACCCTGACATCTCCTTTCGAGGTAGGGTGCAAACGCCACATTACTGGCATACATCCCCTCTAATGCAATAACACGCTCACCATACCTGTAATAAGTTGGCCACAAATACAGGTACTAATTATTGAATACAGCTCTGCCTGTGATGAAAGAAAAACCTTATTTGTAAGACATATAAGATTTCGGTTGAAACTAAGTACAGAGAGAGAGAGAGAGAGAGAGAGAGAGGATGACTTATGTCTTCAGTTAAAGCTGACAAAAGCAAGGAGTAGGCGACTTGTGTCCATCCTATAAGGAAATTTAAGACAAGTTACAAAGATGTGGAAATTATCAATTGGCTAGAGGGCGAGCTATAGTTAACACCAGTGTTGATCCTCTGTTGCCCAAAAATAAGCTTCACTTGGCAGACTTTGATCTTGAAACCACTATTTTTCAAACAACTTCCATAGTAATTTAGAAAGATGCCTACTAAGGGCATATACGTGGCAGAGTGTCCTCTTTTTTCCTAACTCGTGAACATAAAGGGCAAGTTGGAACAACTTGAAAAAGAGAATCAAGGCCTGAAGCAATCGCTTATAGGTGAGCCAGTAGCTAAAAGTTACATTGATGACTTTAACAAAAAAGTTGTCAAAGATATGGATGCGTATAAGAAAGAGATGAATAAATAGATCGTAGAGTCAACAATCTGAAGATCGTCAAGTTATAGAGCAAGATCAATGCCTTAGAGCCTTCTTGGTCTGAGTCAAAGTCCCAAGAAAAGAACTAACCCAGTCTATATGCTCAACAAAATTGCGAAATGCCGAGCTTGAGAATTTGCTGAAGACGTTGAATCTAAGCCCAATACCTATCAACTAGTAGAGTTTATCGAGTTCATAAATATTTCCTAATATATAGATGAAGTGGCATATAAATTCCAATACGGCATCATTTTTTTAGACGACTTGATGGATAAAATTGTGATAAACTATGCATGGTGTAATTTCAGTTTCTTTTACAAGAGCAATAAGAAGTATTTAACAGGAACAGGTGAGAAGAAACTCGACAATGAGGATAGAGAACAATTGTCTTCTGATGATGCAGATAGTGTACATTTGCCCAAACATGATATTTGAGTTGTATTTTTCATTTGACATTTTGATAGCAGATGTTTTGTAGAATATTTTGGATTTTGTAATTGAACTCTTGAGAGTGAAATGAAACAATATTTTGTTCATCAAATGGATCAGATTTGTCATACTCTTGATGTCGAACTCCTTAGCATTGAATTATCATGCAAAAAATGAACAAATTCCTAAATAAACATAAGCTTTTTTATTAAGACGAGCGATCAAGACATGTTGTATTTTCCTCCTATGTCAGTGGATTAGATCGCCGCTTTGAATTGGCCTAACATTTCCTCATAACTCAATATTCGCGGGGGTAACCATTTAAACTCTCCCGACTAAAATGGACTAGTCGCAAAAGGGTAGTCAAATTCTAGGGTTAGACATTTTATCCTTCAACATCTTATAGAGTTAGGCCAATAGCTTGAACTTTTAATAAATAATATATAATCGAATTCTTGAAACGTGTAGGAATAACCACTGTAATTCCATGTGTAATAGAATATTGAATAGAGAGTTCTCACATAAAAAAGGAGATTCTAATGTTGAGTAACTCTTTCGCTAGCGAGTTCTCTGAGTTCATTAAAAATGACCGACAAAATTTCATAAATAGCAAATGCAAAATTACCGAATTTCACCTATCAAGTTCTCAGGCACATATTGACAATGATATTCATTGCATGCCAAATATTAAATTATTCGAAAAATTGATGAGTGATAGATTCCTAGAGATCAATTTTTCAATGTTAAACTACAAATTTTTATAATGAATTTTTACATACATAACACCTAAAACTATTATAATTACATATCTAATATCTAAACTTATCTATTTACTTACTACCACCTAAATCATATTTCACTCCTCTAAAATGCCACTCCCGTTAACTTCTGTCAAAACCCCACCCCTACACCTTCACTCAACACCCTGCCTTGCACCTCGCCTCTTCTTGGCTCGAGACCTGCCTTGTGCTCCAAACCTACTTTTAGTCACCTAGATTTGCTTTTCGTCTCCTCCATTTCTTCGTTGTTATCACATTGTTTTATTTTCGTCTCTCCATTTGACCTTCGCATTGTTTGCTTTTTGTCTTCTCCATTTCTTCATTGTTGTGAATGTGGTTGTCGCGTGAAGTGGTCCGGAAAGAGTCGCATTGAGCTTCTCCACCTCCTATGACGTTGTTGTTGAAGTCATGACCGTCCAGGTGAGAAAGAAAGGCAAAGATATATAGATGATATAAATCTCTTCATGAATACTCAACATTTCTTTCTAACAACAAATTTTATGATTTATAAATACATATGTAGTCTTGCGATGCTTCTTTGCTTCTTAACTCAACTAGAAAGACTCTCTCCGAGAAGGAGACATACAAAAGCTTTGGCATGAGGAACTTCAGGTACTTGGAAGAAATCAAGGATGCGGTGGAGAGGGAGTGACCTGGAGTTGTCTTCTGCGCTGATATCTTAATTCTTTTGGCTAGAGATAGGATTTATGTGGAATTTCTTTTTTATTTTTCTCTCTTAGCTAATCAATTATCTTCTATTGTTGATTAATTTGTTTTGGATTGACCGATGAAAAGGCTGGAGGACCAACCATTGCTTTGAAGATAGGAAGGAGGGATGGGAGGAAAAGTAGGGCAGAGGTGGTGGAGAAGTTTCTTCCTGATCACATTGAGAGTATCTCTTCTATTTTAGTAAGTTTGGAGCCATGGGAATTGACACCACTGGCATTGTTGCTCTTCTTGGTAACTCTTTCCTTTCTTTTTTTTTTTAATATTTTAGCCAACAGGTTTTTTTTTTTTTTTAAAGAGGCGAGGCAAAAGAAAGGGCGGTGTGGAGCGAAGGTGTCGGGGTAGAGTTTTGACAAAAGTTGATGGGAGTGGTATTTTAGAGGAGTGGAATATGATTTAGGTGGTAGATAAGTTTAGGTGTTAGATATGTAATTATAATAGTTTTAGATATTATGTATCTAAAAATCCCTTTTTTATAAATTTTCAATATTTTGAATATGATAAAGAACCTGCAATAGATGAAAATCAAAGCCTTTGGTGCCCTATTATATAACTTTGCTTGAATTATAAAAATTCAACAAGAACATTTCTTGGAATATACATATTTTTGTACCGAGTAAGCCGTCGGAAGCCTTTAGTGTCGCAACCATGATTCAAGCTAAGTTGGCATGAAAGATCTGTAAGGGTATACAAGAAAGAGCATTAGCAAGTTATTATGTTAAGCTCATTGTTTAGGGTGAGGGTGACGACATCGATATTGCTGGAAAGTTCGATGGCGAGCTCCTCTCTTGGCTAATTCGATATCATGAAAAGACTAGAAATTTAGCCGAGTTCAAATATTTGATGCCTCCATGTTTAATCCTCAAGAACAAAGTTTTTAAGTATGAGGACTATGGGATCAACTTAAAAAAAGTCTAAGTGAATTTGAACTTCTTAAATTTATCAAATACATCCTTTTTCATTATAATGAAACTTAAGCTTAAGATTAAGTATCTGACCTCATTAAGTATAGATTATCCGTCTACTTGGGGCATTGGCTCTCTACAATGAGTAGAATGGTGTATTTTAGGATTGACCTTATATCAATATCACTCTGATTCCGAACATAAATTAGTTTTTGTTTTACTTAATTAGCTGAGTGCTTGTTGAGGAAATATTTTTTCAATATAAATCTCCACCATCAATGCGTTAACTTTGCAACTTGAAGTTGGTTGACTTCAATTTAAAGTTTATTCATGAATTTATAAATCCAACTTATTTAAAATTTTTCACTTCTTCCTTTCTTTAAGATATGTATGTACATATATGCTTTTAACAAAGAGAAAAAGCTTTCTAAAAGAGATGAAAGAGTTCACCGAATTCTCAAATTTGATGTGATCAAACATTGTTAGATAATGAATACCAAGTTTCCTAAGAATTTGCCAAATTCTATGGATTTGTTCCCTAAGTACTTGTTAGATTCTTCGTGACTAGTTTTCTATTAGTGATGAGATATTGATTCTTCCTTTTTGTAGATCTTTTTATATTTTAACACTTTATTTCTTATAATGCTTGGTTTTTGTTTCTTAGCATCAATGCACAATCACCATACCTTTCAAAATGTTGAAACCAGATCTCTATATGATTATACCAAAACCTTACTTGCAGGACTTATAAGACTCCAATATAATACTAAGTAGATAAAATAGACAAAAGATAAAATAGAGTGAAGCTCTAAAGATTTCACTACAACAACATCAAGCATTTATCCCCCTACGTGTGGTGATTAGGGTAAGCTGCACGAATCATTTTTCTCCATTGTCTTGTTCAGAGTCAAATTCTCAAGCTCTAAGGATTTCACCACTAGCATAAAATACCCATATATCACTATCCCTAAAAACAGTCATTTGATCCCGTATTTATAGTGTTTCAGACACTAAGAGATGTTACACATTAACCTTATAATAAACAAAATATAAAAATACATTATAGGACTACCACAAACATGTGGATAAACACATGGATAGAGCACTAATGGGTGCACATGGAAATATCGATCAAGGTACCAAGTGCATAAATGAACAACCCTTCTAGGCAAGTGGTATGCAGGAGTAGTCACCGACTAAGTATACAAGGTCACGAGTCTCTAGAGAGGAATGCATTGATGAAATCACTGGCTCGAGATAGGAGTAGGCGAGTCTCTCTTGGTTAAGTGTCAGGCAAGTGATCCTCCATGTTGGGTGAAAGCCCTCAGATAGGGCCAAGTGCCCCATAGGCTGGGTGAAATACTCTTGGCAAGTTCAAGTATACTCTTAGCTGATGCGACTTTACCCCTTATCAATTCTTCATAAAATGGCAAATTCTTGTTAGTTTTGGCGAGTTCGTGATGGTCATGGCAACTTGACTGAGTGGTCATCTGCCAGTTGCTTAAGTCCCACCCTACATATGTATAGAGGCGATATTACTCTCCAATCAGTAAATGAAGGTTGTACTTGTCTTCATTCCTCATCTAGTGCAATTTATTATCGTCAAGCTGCTCTTGCAAAAGATAGATAGACTATAATAAGGACAAAAATAGGTGGATAAGGTAAATTATATTCAATCCAAAAGGCCTTGACATTTTTCTAATCACTAGTTAGTTCTCTTATTATAACCCTATGATGCACAGCCACGGACACGGCGACACGGATACGACACGACATGGTCACAGAACACGTCAAATATAGGGCACAGATACGGACACGAGTTGGACGCTATATTCTAATATTTATATTTTAAAATAGTGTATAAAAATTGAATAAGTTTAATATTAAAAATAATAAGTCATTTAAATATAGTTTATGCTTAAAATGATTAATATTAAGATATCAAGAACCGGGAGTCAATGTCATGTACAACAATGCTATCAAGAGTCAAGCATTGATGTTATGCAGTAAGTATCGGACATCGATATTGAGAGAGCATGTGTCGTCGATGTTGAGAGGGCGTTGGTTCGATAATAGAAGCGGAACCCCCAAATGTTCAGGGGGACAATTGCCCCACCTAAAAAAATTTTATTATATGACTTTTTAGGAACCAGAATTTGTTCCGGGTGCGCTGCCCCCCCAAAACCACCGCAGGAGCGCTGCCCCTTGACCCCGCAACCTGACCGGGCAGGTCAAACCCCATCAAGGGATGATGCCCCCTTGGACCCCCAGATCAAGGATATGAACAAATAGAGATCGAGACAAAATTCAAGGCATCTCCAATATACATTTGTAAAAATTGAATGATTAATCAATTACATCATTTTGATTTTTTTTGCAAACAAATCATCCGTACTTCAACCTAATTTTGTTTAAGAATAATTCTTATTATATAAGATGTTTATGATGTTTTATAAATGTATTATGTATTCAAGTACAAAAAATCATTAATCACTAAAATGATATATATATATATATATATATATATATATATATATGAAAAAAAAAATCTCAACACTTCTACTTATAAGTTTGCCCCCCCCCCCCCCCCCCCCCCCCCCCCCCCTGAAAATTAAGGCCAGTTCCATCCCTGGTCGATAATAAGATGACATTAAATAAAGATGAATTGTCAAGTTGTGGGAGTAGAAATTACTAGCATCGAGCATCAATGTCAAGACAGTGTCAGATTTTGATGCTGAGATGGTTTTGAAATGTTGATGTTGTAATAATGTTAGACTTCGATGTTGATATAACATTGGGCATTGTTGTGAAATCAAAGTCGCGACCCGCCAAAGAGAAATTGAAAATGAGAATATTCGATGAGTTTGAGTGCAGGTGATTGATTTAGTGTTGTGGATATAAAATATGAAATTTAGTTTTTATATTTTAAATAAATAAAAATTGAGCACAATCCACGCAATCACTTGTAAATAGTAAAAATATATTTTTTTACCTAAAACCACTCTAGCTAAAAGAAAATAAAAGGTGGTATTCAAAACATTACAAAGCAACCCAAGATGAACATTACAAGGTGAGGTCAGCATAAGCAACCCAGCCTGGGCAGGGTAAAAATATCACAATTGGCAACAATCACGGCAGCAGGGATCTAAAAACGATAGAGCTGATATTTCAAATAGATAGTGCTGGCAACAAAACAATATGAGAAAATTGATGTTAACCCAGTAGCATGAGGCTCCTGAAAAAGCAAAGTACGAGGAGGATCGATGAATGCAAACATACCCATGCGTTGCATGGAACTTGTTTCCGTGATTTGAAATCATAATGAAGCCTATATTTCAAATAGAAAGAAAAGGCAAAAAATAGGGATGCCTTGCAATGCAAAGTTTAGAGACAGATTGATGAAACCATGCATTGCGAGGAGGTTATTTCCATAATTTGAATCCATGAAAGTTCAAGATAAGATGTAAGTAACTTAACCATTGCTCCATTGCCCTCTACATATGCAAAAGGCGATGCATCCCATGGTGAAATGGCATAGGCCTTGCCTTCGAGCTAACCATGAAGCTGATAAAAATATACAAAGTTCTCTTATGATTACAAATCCAACTCTCTATAGATAACAGAAGGGGACGGGAAATTAAATCAAAATCCGTGTTCACACCATCTTCACGTACTCATAAAGCATAATAGATATCTCTTACGAGCATGCACCATAAAGTCAAGTCAACATCAGAGAGGCCCAATCTTTTAGTAATCCATCAAAAATCTTAAAATATAAAATAAAAATATCGAACCCAATTAAATCCAAAAGTTGATGAAGAATTATGCGAAAAAACCTAAATTTTATGCTAAACCAAAGCGCCCAACTTCAAATTTTCAAATCAAACAATCCATTACAAAAGATTCCTATCAAGCCACCAATATACTTACCACAGTTCCCATTTCAAAACAAGCCGAACAAAAATAACATCAACAAAACAAGCATAAAGTAATAGTACACAAAGCACCAATACTATAGCAATAGGAACTGAAAGAAGCTCCACACTTTGTCATACCTAGAAGCGCTACAAGAAAAACGCAGATGATCACCAACCAGGAGTGCATCGGATCCCGATCCTCGGGCAAGTAATCATTCAAAAACCCAAACCGCCTCGAGACTACACCCCACGGCCCGCGGAGCCTCTTCGCCACGTAAGAGTCCTCCACCCCCGTCAGGCTCTGCTGCAGTATATCTCTGCATCCCCTCCCGAAATCTTGCATCATCTCCACCGATGCTTTCAAAAACCCCTTCAACTGGTCCTTCATGCTCTCCTCCGGCACAATGCCATCCTCATGTCTGTAGTAACCCTCACCGACCACACTCCCATTGAGATCCGACGCATTTCCCTCCACCTCGCCGCCGATGGCAGAATACTGAACCCCGCTTTCCCCCACCAAACTAGCCAACTCCTCCTGCCACGTCATTGATCCTTCTCCCACAAATGACATCGATTTACCGAAGAAGAAAATGTCGAAAAGGAGCAACGTGGTTTTAAGGACACATGAACGTCTCCTACTCGCGTGAATCGCAAGCTAGATTTCCTTTTCCCAACCTCCGTCCCCGTCACGGTAACCCTAGCATCATCGGCGCCGTATAGAACGGACGGTCATGATTTCCTAAGGAGAGGAAAAAAGGGAAGATAAAAAGAATCGCAACAGCATCTCGAAGCTTCGCTTTATCTTCTTCAAGCTCTGAAACCCTTCCAATTGGCAGAATTCTTTTCTTTTTCTCCGATTCCGACTCACAATAAAATACCTGGGAGCTGAAGCCACGCAGCCGCAGCAGTTCGGAGGCTGATACAGAAAGTCTGGATCAGTCCACGTTGATGGTGGCGGTCGCCGTGTGGAAATAATTGAACGACCGGGTAGCCGTAACGCTCCGGTCCATGGACACTCGACACTACCAACGATCGCCGTGAACGTGGAAAAGATCCGCTGCTACAGTTAACGGACGAAAGGCCATTCGACTAAACAATCGCGACGGATCCAATGTCCATATTTTTCCACATGTCATTTTTACAGTGGCCGAGCAGGATTTAGTAGGCCCGCCAAGATAGTGGCAGTCGGGAACTTTTATTTGGTTGAAAGGACGTAGAGCTACGTTCGGCCGGCACTAAATCATGCCACGTAGTAGACACAAAATTATGTATTTGTCGGTTTTGCTCGGCAATAACGAGAAATATCATTATGTGAAGACAAATACCGAGCAATACCGAGCAACACCAAGCAATACCGAGTTTTTTTCTAGAAAAACTCGGTATTGCTCGGTATTACTCGGTATTGGTCTTCACAGAGCGGTATTTCTCGTTATTGTCAATCAATATCTAACAATACCGAGCAAATACAGAGCAAATACCGGGTAACTCAGTGGTGACCGCACGTAGAGCTACGTTCGATCACCGGACTTAATAATTGTTCGGCATTCCGCAGTACTAGAAAGAAGGGAAAAATTTTATATATATATATATATATATAAATTGTATTAAAATGAAGTTAAATATTATAGAAATTATTTTAAAATTAATATTATATATATAATCAATATTACATTAATTTTAAGATAAATTTAATAATTTTTAAATTAATATTGACGTAATTTGTATTAGAATATCTTGAAATAATTTTTATGTAAAATATTTTTTAATTTAGGATATAAGTTGTGAAAAATTAATAGGACTTAAAAAATATTTCACAAGACTCTTATTTTTTATCTGTATAATATTTAATATTTTTTAATTTATTTATGTTGTGGGCTAGTATATTAATGATGGTAGAGTTAGAAAATTTTTCATCCTAGCAATACACAGATATCCAGTACACAAATATATAGTTAGAGAGAGAGCGAGAAATACTATACATTTTTTTACGTGGAAAACATAGAAAGGGAAAACCAACTGTGTAAAACCCGTTGATATTATCTACCTCATGACCTATTTTAGATATTTTGATGATAACAAACATATGCTTGGATGTTCTAATTTGTGTGCTAAGTATTTCAGGTGTAATAATGTGCATAGTAATTATTTATGAAATTTGCATTGCACAACTCAAGTTCAATCAAATGTTGAGATTAAGATGGACCAAGATGGATAACTTAAGTACTTTATATTATCGTAGGAGTATGTTAGTGGTCTATTAATATTTACTTGCATGATTTAATCTGCTCACAATCTAAATATCTATTAATTATATATTAATATTGATACAGAAATTTATAAGATTTCTTCATTAAATAAATTATTTAACCTTCATTAATTGCATAATTATTATCAAATGTAGAAAGTTATATAATTAGGGAATTAAAGGTAATAAGCTTATATGGTAAATTTTTTATTATTTAAATTGACTTATTTCACATCAATTTATTTATGTATGATTAATCCTATATAAATTATATCATATTATTATATTAATATTCAATATATCCTTAAATATTTAAAAATGTGCATGAGTTTTTATTTTACTGAATATTATATTATTTTGATAGAAATGTGGTTTAATTTTTATTGCATTAGATTTTTTGGATTCTTTAAATAGAAATTGATAGGTTATATGACTCATTTAAATTTCATTTGAATTTATAATGAATTTCCAAACATTATCTAATTTAAATATAATATGTTGATGGCCATTTTTGTCCTATTTATGATGCATATAAAGACTTTTTTGACTTTCCCATATGGCTAGCCATTTGAATCTCATATATATTTAATATAAATGAATTTTTGATCAAATATAATATTATTAGTTGATAAATTAATATTAATTTAATAGTTTTATTCAAATTTAGTTTTACTTACTCTTTTCCTTTAAATACCTCTTTTCTTCTTCATATAAGGGCTGCTCAAAAAGAAAAAAACTCTAATAATTCTTCCATTCTTTCTTTCTTCTTTACATGCTAAATATTGAGAGGAAAATTTTTTATTTTTATTTCAAGTGCTCTTTTCATTTGCGAGATTGAAATATTGGTTGGAAAGCTTCAACACACAATTAAAATCGAATAATATCTATTGGAGTTCTTGAGTTTGCTTTCCTTCACTAAATCTTTACTTCCTATTCTTTAGCTTTCACCATATATTTTATTCTTAAAAATATTTATTATTTGGTAAAATATTATTGGTTAATGTTATATTAAGGTTTTATATATTATATCTTTTAAATCCATAAAGTTTAGCAAAGCAAGTATTTTTTATTTTTTTTAAGGTAGCATAGATTTACATTTATAATCTAATTCATTTTATTTATTTTTAAGAGTTAAAGTTTAACTAAGCAAGAATATATCTTTATTTAAAATATTATTCTTATTTTAAACAAAATATAAATCTATCTTAAAGTGAGCAATTTTAATTTTTCATTTGCAAGTAGTGAGGTGATTAAAATTAATTTGTAAGATCACCTCAAATATTATGGACATTTTATTGCAAGATAATTTGAGCTTATATTATTTACATCAAATTGTATTTTTCATCTTCTTGATCTAAGCTATTTGGCTTAATTAAGTTTTAATTATAATTAGATTGGTCTGTACTCGCCCGTATAGGAGAATACTTAGGTTGTAAAGAATTTCTTTGATTTAAAGAAGTGAGGTTTGCAAAGCATTCACAAACTTAGGATTAGTGAATTCTAGCCCAAGAGTTGCTAGCATGGACGTATGTCGAATTGGAATTCGGGCCAAACCAAAAAATATTATGCTTCTTATTTTTATTTTTTGCATCTTTTTTTGTCTTTTTCATAAAAATTGTGTGATTTTTTATTCTTTTTGACATAACTTAAAAATCATTTTAATTTTCTTCGTTTACTAAAACTTTTAAAAACCCCAATTCACCCCCCCCCCCCCACCTCTTGGGGTACCATAGTCTTCCAATAAAACTCTTTAAGTTAAAAAGAAGTTAAACTCTTAAACATTGATGCTCTTTTTTATGTAATTGTTAAAATTTCATTAACAAGCTCCACAATTAAGCATGCTCATCTCGAAAAAAATCTTAAGCTGGGTCACCTCTGTTAACGTTAAACCAATAAAATAAAATCATAATGCCCTTAGGCCAAAGTGATAATATATCGATAGTTAAGATTTTAAATTGTTACAAGTGGTATTAGAGCAATACATTAGTTGGAAGATGGAGCTAAGTGTCATATATGACAAAATGCTATATTGTGGGAGTCATCACTTGAACTTGTAAGTGCTACCTTAAGAATTATATCTGTCTAATGGATGATTTTGGGATAAAAATATTGATGAGGACATTAGTTACTTAAATTGGGGGAGATTATAAAATTCCTTAAGTAAAAAAGAAGCTAAACTCTTAAACAGTGAGTCATCTTTTAATGTAATGATTGAAATTTCATTAAGAAACTCCACAGTTAAGCATGCTCATCCTAAAAAAATCTTAGGATAGATAACTTTATGAGAAGTTACATTAATAGGACAAAACTGTAAGGCTCCTAGGACAAAGTGAATAATATCTTGATAGCTAAGAAATTGTGATGTTATATATGGGGCCTAGCCCAAATGAGAAGATTTCACTAAACTTGAGTGATTTATAAAGCTTAACTCACCCCTTAACTTGGAGAAGATGAAATTACAATAATTTGGACAGTTGGTCAAACTTCATATAAGTACTTGGGAGCTTATAATGATCATGGTTAGATGACAGAAGTCACGAGTCCGGTAATAATGGCTTGGAGATGATCCAGTAGGTGTTGGCGGCAGGGCGAAGATATGATGGTAACCAAGTAGAGGTCTGGTGATTATCGATGGCCAGGTGTAGGTCTGGCGATGGTTGGATGGAGCTCTAGTGGTGGTAGGTGACTAGATGGAGGTCAAACAATGATCAGTTGACAAGCAGAGGTTCGACAATTATCCGTAGTTGAGAGGAGGTCCAGTAGAGGTTGACAATCGAGCAGAGGTCCGATGATAGTCAGCGGTTAAACAGAGGTCCAACAATGGTCAACAGTTTGGCAAAGGTCTTGTGGCAGTCAATGATTCTATGATATTCGGTGACCCATAGGAGATTGGCAGATAGGTGGTCGGTGGTTGGTGGTTAGGTGGAGTTATAACAATGATTATCAGATGGGGGGTTATTCCAATGATGGATGATAATTGGGAAAAGATCAAGTGGTGATCGGTGAATAGGTGGTGGTTCGGCAATGGTCCATGAATAAGAAGAAGTCCAATGGCGGGGCGGTGGTCTGGCTTTAGTTGGGGTGGAGTGATGGTCAAAGGAATTTCACTTTGCGATGGTGCATGGGTAAAACTTAAGGATCCTTAAAGCTTCAGAGCTCTCTTCAATCTCTAACAAAGGGTCCCCTCTCATGTAGAAAGTGGGAGTCTTTTTAAAGATTTTTTTTGTGCCACGCTCTATAAATATAAAAAAGATCTAAGGCAAGTTCGGAGTGCTCCATTGGACTGCTAATATTGATTCCCTTTATTATAGAGTGTTTTTAAGCATTTAAAGTACCTTAATGATGTTAGAATTAAGAGATCTTGTGCTTGTTAGATTTTACTTATCAAGCCGCTCAATTCGATTATAAGCTTGCCATATTTAGAATTCATTTGGTCATCCAATTAATGTTTTGAGCCTTCCAAATATGCTTTATATCCCTTGATTTGGAGCCATTTGTGCTCGAATGAATCAATTTTGGGGTTTTTGTTTGTCTCTTTAAGATGCTCAATTTGACTATAAGTTTATTAAAATCCGAGTTTGGTTGGTCCCAGATTTAATTTTGTAAGTTGTTAACTTAGATATGCCTCGAGATTCATGCCTGATCAAGGCAATTTTTAGTGACGTATCAATTTAAATACCATCTTAATATCTAAATTACATTAAAATACACATAGGAAATAAAGTATTTCCTTTTAGATTAATAAATATTAATAATTTTTTATATGATTTAAAAAATGGAATGTTATATAAGTGTAAGGATTTAGGTGTTACAGATGTAAATACATAATAATTTTATGGTATGCATATAAATCCACAAAAAAAATTGATGTAAGATGCATTAATACAGACATGGACATATGGACATGATGAAACATGGACACAAGACATACCAATATATATATATAATATTACACATTAAATAAGAATTAAATAGAGTAAAATAAGGAAAATTAAATTAGTATTATTAAGTAGCTAGTATATTTTAAAATAAAAGAGAAGAGATGGTCTAACTTCAAGCTATTATATAATATGCTTTTATAGTTAAATTTTTATTCGGAACGCATATATCCATTTTATTTTTTTGTTTATTAGGCGCCTAAGTGGTGTGCCAAATGCATGTCAAGCATTTGTTTGATAAGTACAAAAGACATTCCATATAGTTGAGTAGATCACATGTAACATAATAATTAGGGTTTTTATTTTGTAACGAGACGTCCTTATCTTATGGGTATTCCATAACCTTAGTTATTCTTCTTCAATATATTCACACTAATCACACTTTTGAGCATATTTAAATTAATAGTTCATAGAACAAGCAAAGATCAATTTTGAAGAAGAGAAATATGAAGAGATGTGAGAGAGAGAGAGAGAGAGAGAGAGAGAGAGAGAGAGAGAGAATCATAGATGGAATTTTGGCCAAAAGTATTGGATTGGGTCATATCTCCATGCATGATCTTTGGTCCTGTGTTTATTGATTTGGGCCATGGTCAATGAAATATAACATGGTGCATAATGAATTTCACGAAGAGCATATTGATGAGTTAGATATGAATGACTATGAAGTGATTGTCATCAAACCAATAAGCAAGAACATTTGTTGAGTTTCAAGTTAATAGTGAGTCATTTGTCAAGTTTTACTAATGAGAAGCCCATTTGAGTTCTTTTGTGAACTCCTAATTGACAGTCTAGTATTTTGCTGAGCACTTAGATGAGTAACAATGAAATTTAGGAGAATAATTTAGAAAAATAGTCGACATCTTCGATCTTCTTAGTAGCATTCAACATATTAGTACTGAAGGCTACGTATATTTCAACTCTTAAGTGATTTAGCAAGTTTTAGCTTTTTGCTAATAATGGTTTTAGTTGGTAGGGGCCGACTCAAGTTATAATTGATTTAAGTTGATTTAAGATTAAGGAATTGTTGAACCATGTTTAGATTACTACAATATAATCTAAATAAATATTAGCATACAAGTGAGATACATATCAGAAAGTACAAATCAAACCTAAAGTTTTGATCCAATGGTGCATTCCTTATGATATGACCCCAAAAAATTTACATGATCAACATGAATCTCGAGATAAATTTGAATTAGAAACTTTCAAGAATAAATCTAGAATCATCAAAAATATAATTTACGTAAACTTATAATTGAACTAAACATATCATTGAGACAAACCTATCAACATTACAAATAATCTGATCCAACTCCAAATGAGTTTAGATTAAGGATTTGAATTGTATTTAGAAGCTTATAAACATAAATTGATAAACCATACGACTTTCAGTTATAACATGCTTATAGTTAAATTAAGCAGCTTTACGAGATGAATCAAACGAGCCTAAGATGACTCAGTTTTGATATCGTTAGGGCATTCCAATTATTGATAAATGAGCTAAATCAAAGAGTCAATATGGAGTGTAATGGATTATAGCTAAATTTATCAAAATTATCTTACAAAAAAGTTAATAAATATAACTTCATTCTGTAGAAATTGAATATTCAAGAGGGAGAAAAAGTGATCTCTTGCATTTTTGTGTTATCCCCATCCATTCCACATCTAGCAATCACCGCCACTGCTTCTAGACTTCTATCAAAATCTAATCATATTGTTTGTTTTTTTAATTGTCCACCTAGGGACATCTAAATTTTAAAATCCGTATAACGGGAATCAATCAATTATTCTCAATATAATCTATTTGTCTTCATTTATGAGAAATGGATGATTTTTTATCTCCTATTCTATTATAGATTTTTTTTATCTAGGTCATGCTCCATAAATTACAAGAGAAAGATATTAAATAACAACTATACCGACACAAATTTTCTATCACAGAACACCTTAAATTTTAATGGCTTTAGATGAGATATCTATGTTTTAACATTGAGCAAATATGATATTTGATTAAATTCATCAAATCCAAATTTGATCATTTCCATCCATTGCCCTTCTTTTTTTTTAACAAAAAACATATATTAATGACAGAAAAGAGTACAAGAGCAAAGAAACAAAAAAAGCCTAGGAAACAAAAGAAATACATGGGACATCCAATCCCGAGGGCTCAGTATTAGGCCGAGACTACCAGCTTCCCAAAAGCCACAGTCATACCGTCCAATTTGGTGAAAGAGACAAACGCGAAGCAGCCACCCCAACCGAGCAAAGGATCTCCACCAAAGGTTGCCATGAAACATGCCAATTGAGAAACAAGCCCCAGCCACATCATTGCCCGACCAATAGAAAATAAAAATCGGAGAGCACCAAAAACAAGCAAAAAGTAACTAGAGCTGTCAACCATAAAAACACCATGAAGTAGGCAGGAAAAGGCAAACCCAGCACAACCCACAAAATTATCTTTCACGTCTACCCCTTTCACGAGCCCTTCCACGAGAAGCAACAGAAACGATTGGAGTGTCCCGCAACATAACAAAAGAATTCCCTGGATCCTCAACCCCAACTGACTAAAAAGAGGAAACAGAATCAGAATCATCAGATGACCCATGAAGCCAACCAATCTGCACATGTAGATCCAACCCAGAGTTTTCACCCACATAATAAACCAAGTCTTGATGGTCAATAACATTAACTTGCATACCCACAAATGAACTATGAACTAAACCGGCATCTACATGGGTAGAATCACACCCAACCCCACCCAAATTACCATTATCAGTACCAGACCCAATCGGGTCATCCACATCCTCATGAGTCTTAGAAAAACTAGCCAAAATGACCGAGGCAGCCAACACCGACACCAAGGGAATAGAATTAAAAGCACAACCAGGATTACCAACAGCACTGTTACAAGCTCTAGGGGACACAAAAGAAGGTAAAACCCCAGCTGCATCAGCAACAACCTCAACAACAATACTCAAACCATTATTCGACATAACATGCAACAAAGCAATAGAATTAGTAACAGGAGAGCCCAAATCAATTACTGGTGGGACAAAAGGTAAGGCATCAGGGGACAAAACAGTAGAAGCAACCATATGACTACCGACTTTATCACCTGATACAACATTCTCCAGATTAACAACAAATAGGGGGAGTAAAGTATCAGACGTGTTAAGAGCAACCTTTGAGCCATCAATCATAGAAGCTTCACCCGCAAGGAAACGCTGTCCCTGGACAGGCCCAAAATCCAACATCAAAGCATTAGAAAAAGACCGCACAGGTGAAACACAATCAACATCAAATGGAGTAGAGAGGGGCAGGGGAGAAGACACCACCACCGGGACATCCTCCAAAACATTAACATTGGGAGAAATACCTTCACAGAGAACATCAGGATGAGATGCCATGACAACCATCCCCAAGATAGAAAGCTTAGAGGGATCAGCAATTGGGGCATCACTTTTAGACTTACAAGCACCCCGAATATGGACAAAAGATTGGCAAAGAGCACAGAACGGGGGAAAGACCTCCATTTCCACCTTTTGAATATATCCAAGCTTCTCAGGGCCAATCCAGATAGAGTCCGAAAAATTTTTTGTTTATCAATCTCAACTAGAACTCTCGTAGTAGATGGCCTAGACCCTAACAAAGTAGCAGAATCAACCTTCAGCGGAAGTCCAAAAATCGATCATAATGCATGAAGAATCCTTAGGGTAAAGAGGTGAGGACGAAGCCCAGGGAAGGAGATCTAAATTGGAATAATCGGGCATTCAACAGAGATGTCCAAAGTTGGTATCCATTTTGTCATTTTCATATAGCAATTATAGACTAGGTAGGAACCATGGCAGAAGACCCAGTTATAATCAAGGTCATTCGAAATCTTCACCAGAATGTATGAAGATCCAAAACAGTGACAGAACAATCATCTATTAGTTTAAGATTCGCGAAAAACCTCCTAATTGAGTCAAGACTCGGACGACGAGAAGGAAAGAAACCGACAAGAGAGAAACGAAAAGGAACAACAAGTGCCCTAATTTCATCCTCAAAAATCCAAAAGGACGGAAGGCCATGGAAAGACGAAGTTATAAGCTCCTGAAAATTCCCATTAGGAGGGGAAACCGCTAAAGCATCCACAAAAAACGGGAAAAACTAGAATCAGACAAAAAATCCCGTTCCAACAATCGTTTCGATGCCTTACCAGCACTAGTAGCCAGCACAAAAGAGAAAAAACGAAAGAACACAATGATAAAATATAAAATTATAACACAATGATTATAATTATATAGAATCAATCATAGCTGATGAATCTACTACTATAAAATTTGGCAGGTCTAACTCTTTGATTTTGTTTTTAAAACTTTTAAGCTACAATTTTTTAATATTTACCCATTTATTGTTGTCTATATATTTATAATTTAGTTTTATATTTTAACTTATTCAGCATAGACTTTAATATTTAGAAAGGCCATAGTCTACGTCATGACGTCATAAATAAAGTCGATGGTTGGTGGGCAGTCGCAGTCCTCGCCCATGCGGCATGCAAAATTCAACCAATTAGATAGCGCATTACGTACTAATAGTATATGCTGTGGCCATTTCTGTAGCTAACGGAGGACAAATGGTAACGGTCTCTTTGTTGCCCGTGAATTAATTGTCTTGGGAGGAACACCAATTAGGGTTCGTTTGTTTCGACGTTTTTCCTCCGTTTTCCTCTTTTTTGTCAGTTTGAAACGGAAAACACAGCACTGAACCTGTTTGGACGTGAGGCGGACTTTTTTTAAAACTCCATTATTTTATTGTTTTGAGAAGCATCATATTTCAGCTTCTCCGTTCAGAAAAAGGCCTTAGACGTTTTTGTAAGGAGAAATTTAGTGTAATTAGTGCGTTAGAGACACGTACTAAACCTTTCTTTACACGTAATAAATTTTTGTTGTTTTTACTATTTCAACATCTAGCATCAAGATATAAATTCTATATTGATAAAATTTAAATTTAAAATTTTGATATTGCTTTTTAAAATTATGTAATAATATATAAATGAACTTAAAATATTGAAAATTATTATTGCAATTTTAAGATTAAAAAGGATATTTTTGAATGATATCTAATTCAAACAATAATAAATTATTTTAATAATATAATTTCAAGTTTTTTTTTTAAAGGATTATGACTTTAAATCTTTAGTAAGATATTAATATAGAATAATATAAGTTAACACATAATTAGTATATATAATAATAACATAATGACCTTGAATATTCTATTAAAAGGAAGCCACTAAACTTTACTTTTTATTGCATAGAAGCAAATTATTTATATGATTTCAACCCAACATCATATTCTAATATGATTCATTCTATATTCAAAAGCACTAAAATATATATTATTACATTATTTTGTAGAGAGAAAAAAGGGGCAAAAAATTTCAGGATTTGATGGAATAATTGATGTGCATCTTACTTAACTAAGGATATTATTGACCACAAAATATCCAAAACTTCTTTTCTATTAAAAAATAAAAATTTTGCAGCAAAAAAAAAAAAATTCTTTAGCAATTAATTCAAGTTCTAGTAAGTATGGTTCAGGACCAACTAGAGCTTCTTATAGTGCACATCTTATAAGAGAAAGTTGTAGACTTTGTAGTGTATAGCTGATAGCAAGTCACAATAATGAGTGCCATGAAAGGAAAGAATAAGATGTTACATGAGAGGTTATGGTGAAATTCTTAATATGGTGATGTTTGTGATGCTACAAATAATGTATAATCTGTGGAAGCTGTGCCTTTCTTCTTTATTTCTATTGAAGTATTATTGCAAGGCTGATGTAGCATATTGAGAATATAAAGCTAGACATAGACCAACAACAATATTCCAAAAACTAAGGCTTCGTTTGGGACCAAATTTTTTATTGCATTCTAAATCAAATTTTTGGTATAAAATTTTATTGAATTAGAAATTTTTGTACTAAAATGTTAATTTTGAAAACAGTAAAAAAGCTGTCACAAATGAAGTCTAAGTAAGCATCAACCACAAATTAGTTCTCCATTTTATATTAAGGCATCTTTTGACATAATAGTTGTTTTTTTATATTTAAAAATATTTGAAGTTTAAAATTTAAATTTGAATTTTTGCATTAAGTAAATTCAATATCTCAATAGGTACATTATGTATATGACGATATTTAAGGTGAAGTCAAAATGATGATAATAATTATATAATGTCAAATAAGAATGAATGAGGTTAGCCCCAAACACATGTTTATGGGTGTGTATAGTGTTAAAGTTGAGTTTTAAGATTATACACACCTATCATGTATGGCTATTTTTTGGGATATCTTACATTTTTGTGTCGTATAAAAGTATGTATATTCCTATAAACTCAATTTTTTGTTTCATTTGGGACAATTTTCTTACTTCTTTTTAAAGCTATTTTTTAGTACAAAAAATTTTAGTTTGAAAAATTTTTGTACTAAAAAATTACTTTATAAATCAGAAAAAAAAAACTGTCCCAAACGAATCATACATACATATATATAGCCATGAAAGCTCAATTTTAAGATTGTACGCATATGTGAACAACTATTTTTTGAGTTACACTCTTCCATTATTTTAATTGTCCAAGTGTGCATAATCCTTTAAATTCAATTTCAGGGCTTGTGTATATTTGTTATGGGGCAAAAATTCTTCCATCTTTTTTGTTATATATGAGTGTGTAAAGTCTTCTAAAATCAAATTTAGGACACATTTGTACACATATATTGTGAAAGACTTACAATTTTCAAGATTTTTGTTAACCTATACGAGTTAAGAATTATTCATGAGTCATTATATGTTCAAATTGCAAATCGTCTTTGTCAAAATATTTATAATGTTGTGCTTTAATTATCCTATTTTTTCATAATGTTTGGGCACTACTGAAATTTCTTAAGAAATCGGCACCTATCGATACAAGTGGAATTTTTGGGACTGTCATATGTCCATTTTGAGAACTAATTTCACCATAATTTTCTAAATAAAATTTGCTCATTTATGATTATTTTCTATAATTTTTAAATTTAAAAATATAAAAGAATTTGAATAAAATTAATATTTTAATATTAAATAATTATAATAATTTATATTTTAATATAATATCTCATTCCACTATTATATAATATGATAATTTTTTTTTTCATATTTTTCCTAAGTTGAGATCAATTAGAGAAATTAGAGAGAAAGAGAGGAGAGAGAAAAGATAAAATTCTAATTTTGGGCCATATCAGGCCGTTTTCGTCTGTCTGTCCAATTAAAAAACTTGTTTGTCTCAAAATAAGTTACATTATGCCCATCTTCAAATTTTAAAAATATGCAATTCAGATCAATTTTCCTGACACATACAAAACCTTATTAGATTCTGGCCCCTTATGACTCCCTTTTTATTTGTGCTTATAGCACCAGAACATATCACATATCTCTATTTCAGACAGAATCTCAAAGAATTCTTGCCCATTATAGCTCTCAACAATTCCCTAACATAGACAGAATCTCAGAGAATTTTGGTCCTTTATGGCTCCAAATATATATAAATTACTCATATATGCACAAATATCATCACATTATAACAATTAAAGAGTAATTGAGCATTTATCAAAATTTCATAGTGTTGTATAATGGTAGTAAAAAAAAAAATTCAATTAAGCAAAAATGCATATTTTTAGAAAATTACTAAATTATAAGGGTTATATCATGTAAAATGATGTTTAAGACTTATTGTATTACATCTTTTTTTTTAACATCCAGATAATTTTCTATTCAATAAAAATCCTGCAAATTTCAAAACCACCATTGTAAAATTTTCATAAATATTTAAAATATGCATAATCATAATTTCTATAACATATAAAAAGTTATGCGGTAAAATTTTTACATGTGCAAAGTTATCTATCTGCATTTTTTGCTAACAGATACAAAATTTAATAAAAACATTCACTAAAATTATGCCTTTTTAAAAATTGATATGGGCATAATGTGACTTACCTTGAGACGAACAAATTATCCAACTGGCCGACGGATGAAAACGGCCTGAAGTCACCCAAAATAAGAATTTTTTTCTTTCTCTCCCCTCTCATCCGCTCTAACTTTTCTAATTGATCTCTATTATGGAAAAATATGAAAAAGTAAATCTTGTCATATTATATAATAGTGGAATGAGATATTATAATAAATATTAATTATTATAATTATTTAATATTAAAATATTAATTTTATTTTAATTCTTTTATATTTTAAAATAAAAAATAAAAGAATTACATAAAAATATTCATAAATTAGCAATTTTTTTTAAGAAATTTATGGTGAAATCAATTTTCAAAATGGATACGTAAAAGTCCCAAAAATGCCACTTGTAGCAAGAGGTGCTGATTTCTTAAGAAATTTCAATAGTTCCAAAAAATTGTAAAATAATAAGATAATTAAAACACAATTTTATAAGTTGGAGAAGACGGTTTGGATTTGGTACTATAATGACTCCCAAAATAATTATTAACTACTCTAGGTTAACAAAAATGTTCATAATTATTAGACTTTCACAATCTATCCACCTTTAAAAAAATATCAGCTTCAACATTCTCAAAATAGAATGATTTAGAATAAACCTGGATACAACTATCTCAAGTCAAATTCATTCTCCCAAGTAGCTTTTTTGGTAGTTTTATACTTCCATTGCACCTTGATCATAGGAATATGTTTGCTCTTCAATTTCTCATATCATATGCCAAAATTCTTTCAAGTTCTTCCCTATATTGTAGATTCGAACAAACCTCAACATCCACTACAAATAATCTCTTATAGAATCAAACACCTTCTTTCTCAAAGAAGATATATGAAACACACTGTGTATATAAGAGATTTGATTAGGTAATAATAACATGTAAATAGAACTACCAATCTGCTCAATGATATCAAAAGGTCCAATATGCCTTGGATTGAGCTTACTGATTCTCCCAAATTTACTGATACCTTTCATAGGGCTAACCTTGACATAAACTAGGTCACTAATCTAAAACTCAACAAAATCGTGTTTTTTATTGTAGTACTTATACCTATCATGTATAAATTTCAACCTTTCTCTAATCAAAAGGATATTTGCTATAATATCATCCACAAAGGCTGAACCTATCACCTGTCTAACTCTCACCTCTATCAAAGTTAAAGGATTCCTATATTTCCTACCATAGAAAAGCTTTATAAGGAGCCATTCCTATGTGGTTTGATATTCGTTGTTATATACAAACTTTATCAATGAGACATGATCCTCCTAACTACCCTCAAAATCTAAAACATATAGTCTCAGAAGATTCTTTAATACCTGAATAATCCTTTTGGACTATCTGTTCGACAGTGGATGAAAAGCCATACTGAAGTGCAACTTCGTACCCAATCTTTACTGAATTCCTTTCCATAATTTGAAGGTAAACCTGCCATCTCGATCAGATATAATTACCATTTGGCACACCATGCAACTTAATAATATCTTTAATATAGATCCTTGTTAACCTATCCACCAGATATGTATGTTGAATGATAATGAAATGGGCATATTTTATCAGTTGATTGACAACAACCTAAATAGCATCAGGCCCTTGCCTCAATCTAAGAAAATCCATCATTACCTCTTCCAATTTCTACTATAGAATTGGTAATGTTTGTAGAAGGCCTCTCAGACACTGATGCTCTACCTTCACTAGCAGACATGCCTCACACTTCGACACAAAATTTGCTATATCTTTCTTCAATCCAGACCACCAAAATATACCCTTTAGATCTCTGAACATCTTGATACTTCTTGCATGAATAGTATAGCCTGAATAATAAGCCTCATATAGAATCTCCTACCTCGGATCTCTAAAAATAGGAACCCAAAGCCCATCCTTGCATAAATAACACCATAATAAGAAATTTGTAGTTCATATTTCTTACTAGATCTGATCTGATTAATAAAATTTATATATTAAGCATCTGATTTTTAAGCTTCATAAATATTTTATTCTAAAGAAGACTGAATGATCGTATGAGTTTTCGTACCAGAATCTCAATCAGTAGAAAAAATCACCTCCAACTATAATCTCTTTATATCTCATATTAAATACTCATCAAAAGTGAGCTGCATACATAATAATTTAGAATACTTCCTGCTTAGAGCGTCTGCCACCACATTAGCCTTACCATGCTATTATTGAATAGTTAGATTATTATCCTTGATCAACTGAAGCCACCTCCTTTTCCTTAGATTCAAAGCCTTTTGAGTTAATATATATTTCAATCTGATGATCAGTGAAAATCTCACACCTAACACTATACAAATATTGATGCCAAATCTTCAAAGAAACTATAACAACAACAAACTCTAGATTATGTGTTAGATAATTCCTTTCGTGTGGCTTCAACTATCTTGAAGTATAAGCTATCACTCGACCATGATGCATAAAAAAATACCCCAAACCTCTCAATGAAGCATCACTGAATACCTAAATCCTTTTGTACTAGAGGGAAGAGATAAACTAGAGTAGAAGTCAAACATTCCTTTAATCTCAAAAAACTAGCCTTGTACTTAGGAGTCTAGATAAAAGCTACTGACTTTTGAGTTAGTTTCATTAGAGATGTAGAAATCTAAGAAAATCCCTTCATAAAATTTTTATAGTATCCAACCATACCTAAGAAATTATATATCTCAAATGTAGTAGTAGGCCTCATCCAATCAGTGACTGCCTGAACTTTTTGTGAATCAATAGAGATGCAATCACCACTCACCGCATGTCCTAGAAAAGAAATACTCCTCAACTAAAACTCACATTTGGAGAATTTTGTATATAATTGATGCTGCCTTAAAGTCTTCAATACCCTCCTTAGATGTTTGGAATGATATTCCTCAGAAATAGAATATAACAAAATGTCATATATAAAAATAGTCATAAATTGATCTAGATAATATTTGAATACTATTCATCAGATCCATAAAAATAACTAGTGCATAGTCATCCCAAATGGCATGACAAAAAACTCATAGTGTCTATATTGAGTACTGAAAGCTATCTTCATCATATGAACCTCTCTCACACCTTCACCTTATAGTAACCTGATCGTAGATTAATCTTTAAGAATATAGAAGATCCAGTAAGCTGTTCGAAAAGATCATCAATTCATGGTAGTGGATACTTGTTCTTGATAATAACTTTATTTAACTCCTTATAATAAATAAGCATACGCATTGTATCATCCTTTTTCTTCACAAATAGAGTAGGTACTCCCCATGAAGACACACTAGGATGAACAAACTCGCTATAAACTAACTCCTGAAGCTAAACCTTTAACTCCTTAAACTTCTTAGTTGCCATCCTATATAAAGCATTTGATATTGGGGCCATACCTAAAAATAAATTAATACAAAACTCTAAGTCTCTGCTTGGAGATAAATAAACTTACTCATCAGGAAATATATCTAAACAATCTCATACTATCAGGATATTAGAAAGAGAACCAGCATCTATAATCATATCTCGGACTAATGCCAGAAATATCATACAACCATTCTTCCATAATTTATATGCTTCCATTATAGAAATCAAATAGGATAAAACATCTCTAACCACCTAGAATACACAACTCTTACTACCCATAAATAATATAACTCGCTTCTTTAAGCAATTAATTTGTGCCCTATATTGACTCAACCAATTCATACCTAAAATAACATTATATGAGAAAATGGGTAATAAAATCAAATTAAATTTCCACTTCTTATAAAAAATCTCAATGTCAAAGAAATAAATCTACTAGCAATCATAATATCTCCTGCTAACAAAGTAAAAGAAAGAGAAACATACAGTACAATTAAAGCCAAGTGCAGTAGTAAATCAAAGAAATGCTAAAAATAAAGGAATTAGTAGCTCCAAAATAAAATAAAATATAACATGGATGCTTTGAAATATAAACTATATCTGTCACACTATCTGGAGCATCACGAACCTCCTATTATGTCAAATTATATACACGTAGATGAACCAAAGCTAGAGTAACAGAACTACTAGGCTCTTTCTAACCACTGCCAAATGGACCCCTTGCCACTAAACCTGAACCACCAGCTCTACTAGATGGCCCCTCAAAAAACTATGGAGAGGAAATAATATCAATCTCCCTATTAGTTTAACAAAGCACTCAAATTGGGACTCAAAATATCGGTCAAATCTTACCTGTAGACACTGCTGCATGATGCCCTCTTTGACAGCATCTGAAACATTGTCTAGTCATCTTATACCATTGAATATAATGACATCTACCGCAACTCTGGTATATAGGTGCGCCACTAACAGAACAAAAAATAATTATATTGCCACTACTATAGACTATTGTAGATGCTGACTATCCACCTCTCCTGGAATCTCCAGGTTTAAATCTACTCTTCTTTCTTAAAAAGCCACTACAAGAAGTTTCACCATTAAACCTCTTCCTACAAGTAGTCCACCATTATTGAGTAGCCATTAGGTCATTCTCTATCAGATGAGTTCTCTCTATAAGCTCAGAAAAATAAAAAAAAGTGAAATGGTATAAGAGGTTGTCTCAGACTATTCTGAAGTCCACATAAGAACCTGTAACACTTCTCCACAGGAGTGCTAACCAATTGTGGAGCATATCTAGCCAAAGCAATGAACTCTATCTTGTATTATATAGATATCCTTCTCCCCTGAACCAACCTCAAAAAGTCTCTTGTATTTGTTATCATGCAGAATGAGGTACAAACTAAGCTCTAAACATATCTGAAAACTCCTCTCAAGTAATCAAAGAGTTCAATCTCCCTTAAAATTTCTCTTCTTGTTGGCCTATCCACCAGCACTCTGCCTCACCATCTAATAGAAAGACTACTAATGGTATCTTTCTTATAGGAGTACACTGTATACCATCTAATATCTTTTCCAGCCCTCCTCAAATAGTCTTCTATTATTTTGGACTCAATAGTACCCTCACATCTCAGAGGCTTCAATCTTAGAAATATTTGTAAATATCTATCTACCTCTTCATATCTTAAAATAGAAACCCTGCTCTGTGCCTCACCCATCATTTGGGCTATCAAACTAGTAAACTAGGAAATTATATCTAAACTAATTATCGAAGCATACCCATATATAGGAACACCCATATAGACTTGAAACTGCCCCACTAAACTTATAGATCAATTTATATAGCTCTATTTTATATTTTAATTCTAAAACTATTGCTTTAATATCAGAAAAGCTTAAAACTACCTAACCTAACTAGAACATGTCCTATTATTGAGCTGTGATAGATAAATCCCAAGATCTAGTTTTAAATTTTTTTTAGATTTTCTTCTAATATTTATTGAAATAAATGACAAACTATAAAGCAATTAAAATATCCAAATAGTGAAAAATGCATCCATAAAGTTTCCTTCATTTCATCAAAATAATTATCTACACTATAATATATGACTACATACATGAGCTATAAAACTAAAAATTTAACTAGCTATGATTGTATAAAAATTAAAACAAAAACCTAAGACCTCATATATAATCCTGATTTATTAGTCCACAATCTCCTTCCCCTTCCTAAATTTTGAAAACCAGAAGCAAAATCACAGTGAGCTACAATAACTCAATAAGCAATACAAACCAATCTAAATTTTCAAATATTTATTTATCAAACATTTTGTTAAATATTTAAAAGTAGTTAAATGCTATTTTAATAAATAAATTAATATACTAAGAAATGTAATAAATATAAAATAGTTATTCCCTGATTTAGAAAATAATACTTAATAAGTAAATAAATTGAAATTCATATCAAAGAGTAGTTTAATTCACATTTCCCTAACCCACGCAAAACCTCACAAAATTTTGGCCCCTTATGACTCCATATTTATTTGTGCTTATTGCACTAGAACATATTACATATCCCTATTTAAGACAAAATTTCAAAGGATTATAGCTAGCTCTAAGCAATTCCATGACACATATAGAATCTCAGAGGATTCTTGCCTCTTATAGCTCCAAATAAAAATAATTTAATCACATATGCACATGTATCATAGCATTATAATAATTAAAGAGTAATTCAAAATGTACCAAAATTTTAGTGTTGTATAATAGTAAATAATAGAAAATTCAACTAGGAAAAAATGCATATTTTCATAAAATTATCAAATTACTAGAGATTGTGTAAAATGATTTTTAAAACTTTTATTATACTACACCCATATTTTTCAACATCCATATAACTTTCTATTCAATAAAACCCTACAAATTTTAAAACTCACATTGTAAAATTTTTATAAAAATATTTAAAATATTCATAATCATAATCTCTATAACATATAAAAGTTATACGATAACTTTTTTTTCTTGTGCAAAGTTATCCACATTTTTTGCTAATGGATGTAAAATTTTAATCAAAAAATTTGCTAAAATTATTTTTAAATATTCAGCAAAATATTTGATAAAAGAATATTTAAAAATTTAGATTAGTTTGTGTTGCTTGATGAATTAGTGTAACTCACTATAATTTTACTTATAGTTTTCAAACTTAGGAAGGGGATTGAGATTGTATACTAGCAGTTCAAGATCAGATATGACTTCATAGGTATTTTATTATTTTGATTTTTATACAGTCATGGCTAGTTAAATTTTTAGTTATGTTGCTCTTGCATATAACCATGTAGTGTAGTGTAGATAATTATTTTGATGAAATGAAAGAAACTTTATTGAAGAGATTTTTAGTATTTGGATATTTTAGTATCTCTATAATTTGTCATTTATTTTAATGAATATTAAAATAAAATCTAAAATAATTTCAAACTTATTAGATCTTCATATTTATTTGTCACAGCTCAATGATAATGACATATATCTTAGGGTAAGTTCATTCTTTTTTTGTTGTGCATTGGTATAAATATATAAATGAAAGTTTAGAAATGTGCCCATATGTATCTTAACTATTTTGAGGCATGCTCTTAATTTTTTTTTGTACATATATTTTCATGGCCTTGTAAACTAAACATAAAATTTGAAGATGTACATAAATATATTGAGGCCTATTCTATCCTTTTTCTAGAATATGGGCATGTAATACTTAAAATGAATAATATGATTTGTATGAATCAATGTAAAACACTCAATTTTACCAATTTAACAAAAAATATCGTTATAGTCTTAAAAATAATTGAAAGCATGTCAAGTGGTTACATAATAAAATTTAAAAATAAAATCATAAATAATATTAATATATACCTTTAATATCATATTATAACTAGCATATTAATGCATGTCTTTATATCCAAAATAATACATTTACAAATTAACTCATTTTACATATGTTACAATACAATAACTCAAACAAAATCTTATAGAAAATGAACTAAAAGACACATAAAAAATAATATTTGGTGTGTAACATTCTATAATTATGATAAGATAATTAATCCTATAGAGAGGCGGACGAGAAGGGAAAGATGTCAAAAGGGGAAGAAGAGCAATCAAATAAGATTAGAGAAATTGAGGAGAAGTAAACCTATCACACTACATTCACATAATTGGCTATTTTATACAAGGCATCTAAAAAGTTTTATAGCCAAGAATCATTCCTAACTTAATACTTGAAGGTATAATTTCCTAAGAGATATAAAAAATAATAAAAACTATAAGTCTTGATTAAACTTAAATATAAGCTTAATCCTAAAATTAGTTTAGGAAAGTCCTTAAGCCATATTTGTTATCTCTTATTCTTATTTGGTTGTTGATGTGGCTGTGACATTGCATTTATGGATCTACCCTCTATACTTAAGAAAAGAAACATTGTTCTTAAGGTTGAGATGTGATAAAGATTTCTAAAATTCCAACATTAGTATCCTTGTCAAGTCTTTTGTGTTTAATCAATACCATTGCACAAGTTATTATTCTTTAGAAGTTGGCAAGTTTGTATTATTTCTTAGGTTGGATGACTAGGTAATTGCTAAAATTAGTTGTTGGTAACTCAATTGAATAGGATGGTAAGTTTTGATGACATTGCTTTAACAAAGAACATAGAAGATGGTGTGGATACAGAAGTGTTGTGGTAGCTATAGGTGATAAATGAATTCACCTATCATTCAAGTAATTCAATTGGAGTGTTGAATCATCTAGAAAGATTAGAATACATTTGTTGGCACATGTATACTAGTTGGAATGTTAGAAGATTCACTAAGCCTTGGTCATCAACCATGAATTGGACAACACAACAGTGCATATCCACTTGCTGCTTCATACTATCTTGTGTGGTAGCTAAATTTTTATTGAGTTGATGGAGAATAACACCCCATTGTGTTAATAGAGATTCCATGACTTTGACAGGTGATGAGGATGGACTGTAACTTGAAATTTCATGTAGCTTTTTCTAATTTACAATTTGGAAAAAGATGTGGAAGTATGGAAAGATGTGTTATAAGTTAAAGTAGTCCAAGGTAAAAAAAAATAAAACAAAAAAGAAGGTGAATTCATAGGGTAGCAAGATATTATTCAAGAGTGGTTAGTGAATTTCATTTGGCCAAGTATTTACAAGTGATTGGTTATATGGGCAGAACTAGCCTTAATTTTCAGAGGGAGGGGGGGGGGGGGCAAAACTTTAGAGTTTTTTTATAAATATCTTTATAACAAAAATTTGTTTTTAGGGTGCTACCTCTTGACTCCTCTTTATTCAAATCCTTGATCGTCGTTGTATGCTTCGTAGATATGCCAGGGGTCCAAGGGGGTAGCGCCCCCTGACGGGTTTCTCATTCCCTAACAACAACATCTTTAAACATTGTATTTAATTATGTTGGGGTAATTACCTAATGACCATAGTATTTTAAAACTATTATGGAGGGAAATTTTTTAAAAACCATTGTAATAAAGACTAAAAAATACATGGAGATGGACAAATAACCTAAGGAATCATATAATAAAAAATTATTTTATTTTTTCATGGGGGGAAATTGCTCCTTAAGCTTAAGGTGGATCCGCTTTGATTGGTTGTGTTATTATAGAGTATAGTTTGATATTGTATGACAATATTTTGTACCATATGATTTTAATTTTTATCATATGACCTGTTGTCCTATGTCAAAACACTAGCCACCAAAGGTTAAAAAAGATACCAATTATGTACTGATAATACAATATGATTTGGTTAGTACTGTACTCCCTTAAAATCTTTCTTAATTAATTACCCGATGTTAGGCAATCAAATCATAGACAATTATTATGATTGATTATATTGTATGATATAGTTTGTAAAGTATGATTACCCGTGTATGAAATTGGTCATCCCATAGATTGTACCAAATAAAATCCATGATTTTTGTATTGATCGTGTTTTTTGATGTCCACAGTGTTGGATGATCACCTGTGTACAAAGTTGGCCATCCCAAGTTTCATCCCAAATAAACAGAAGGAATGTTTACATATCATACTATACAATGCTTAGATCATATTGTATGATGTCTTATAAAAGTTAAATAGTTCATTTGAACGATATTGCTGGACGAGTCTGAATTGAATTGATCATATCGTACTTTACGTGTATCATACTGTATGAATAGAGGATAGATCTCTTATAATTTAGAGTTTTTTTAAGCCCACTATTTAAGGATTTCTAATACTCTTATGAGAAATCTTTTGTTATTGGGTTAACCTGATAGAGAACTTAGAGAAGGAATATAGGAGAGCTTTGAGAGAGAGAGAGAGAGAGAGAAATCTTTGTGAGGGGGAGTTGTGAGGGATTCACAACAAGCTTCTTCCTTAGTTCCTTGGTGGCTATGGGGAGATCTTCATCATTATTGGATTGAAAGTTATTTTCCTACTTCAGGAAGAAGTAAAAGGATTCAAGGCTCTATGCCTACTCCAAGAGGGAGTAAAAGGATTCCAAGGTTCTCTGGATACTCCAGGAGGGAGTAAAAGATTTTGAATTTATCTGCCTACTCTAAGGAGTAAAAGGGTTCAAGGTACTCTGCTTCATTAGGTCGATGGAAAAATTTTGTATGGGCTTCTCTGCCTTGCTGTGGGGTCAAAATAAGAGACATTACTTTTAGTGCAATACTTAGAATGGTGGTTTCGGGGGAGTGGATGTAGGTCAAGTTGATCGAACTAATATAAATCTAGTGTGGTCTTTCTAATTACTTTTTCGCCTTTAATTTTCACATTATTCTGTGAATTGGTCTATGGTCAAAATCTCTAATTTTTGTTATTGTGAAATTGGCGTTGCTTATGTATAAATTATTTGTTTTAAAGTATTCAAAAAGATTTCAAAAAGATTATTTTAATCTTAAGAAATATAATTTTTTAAATAATCAATTCAACCCCCTTTTGGTTAGCCTTAGGCTATTTCATAAAGGTTTAACAACCCTCACAAAATTTCAAGTGGTATCAGAGAGGGATTCATAAATTAAGTTTTAGAAAACTTTTGAAAAAAGATCTATGGTTAACTTAGGTAATCATAATTTTGTAGAAGGATACTCAATCACTAGACACCTCTATTTGATAATATTCCTTTTGATTTTTGGAAAACTCGCATGTCCACCTTTTTATAATTAATTAATTGTCACATGTGGATGCTAGTACAAGATGGTTATTCTGCACCTTTTTATTTAGTAAATGACATTAAAATTGAAATACCTTTTTCTGAATGGACTACTGATGATAGAGACTTAGCTCAACGAAATGCCAAATGTTTAAACTGTCTTTCATGTACTTTAAAATCTAAAGACTACATGCATGTTTTTAATTATACTAATGGTAAAGAGATTTGAGATAAGCTCTGCATAATATATGAACGAACAAAGGAGGAGAAACAGTCTAGGCTAAACATTCTTCTTCATGATTATAAACTTTTCCTTATGAGTGAATCTATTTATAACATGTATACTAAGTTTACACATATTGTTACTTCCCTACATGCCTTAGGAGGAGAGCTTACAAATTATGAAAAAAGTGAACAAAATTTTTTCTTATTTACCTTCTTCCTATGATGCAAAAATAATTGCCATTATTGAATATAAATATATAAATATTTATTCCATAGATAACTTACTTGGGCCACTCATTGCTTACGAGCAAGGAGTGAATCAAAGGCAGCTTAATGTATGTGGGAGAAGAAAAGAAGAAACTGTAGCATTAAAGGCTAATGATTTTGACAACGACTCTTTTAGAGAAGATGATGATGAAGTTGACTTGATGACTAGATACTTCAAGAGCTTTTTAAAGAAAAAACAAAAACTTCATCAACAATGGAATAAATGTAAGAATGTTAAAAGTTCTATAATCTCTTTTGATTTTATATGTTTTAAATATATGAATCTAGGGCACCTGAAGTCTGATTGCCAAACTTTTAAAGCTCACCCAAGTAAGGAGAAGAATGAAGAAAAACCCAAATTCAAGAAGGGTAAGAAAAGGACTCAAAAAGTATTCTAGGCAGACTCAGCATTAGACTCTTCTGAAACTCAAGTAGAAGAGGAGGTAACCAATCTATGCTTAATGGAAAATGATCATTTTGATCAAGAGGAGGCATGTGAGCTTACATATGATCAATTATTTGAATTTCTAAAAAAATTCATAATACATATACAAATCATAAAAAATCACATGTTAGCATTAATTCTAACTTTTTAATTCTGCATAAAGAGCGTCAATGCTTAAGAAAAGATCATTCCACTGTAGATATTAATCACATGACTTTGTTAGACAAATTTGACAATTTAAATAAGAAACATTCTGAATTAATTGAGTAGCATAATTCCTTGAAAATAGGACATATTGTATTAGAAAATGCATACAAGAGATTAGAATCTCTGACATCTAAATTAGATAATAGGGAGGATGCATTAAAAGTAGAAAATTCAATTGTTGAAAGTGAAAATAAGTTTTTACAAGCTAAATTAACTACTTTTAAGGAAAATAAAAAACCACCTTCACTTGAAGAGTTTTATAATCCATCTCCGCAGCATGCGTCATTTAAACCTAGGAAGAGGCACGACAACCCAAATAGATTAATAAATCTTTTTCCTGATTTTAGATATTTTTCTTTTGGCATACTAGGACATATCTCCCATACTTGTACTATTCACCATATAACACATTTGGTGTGGAGATCAAAACATCAAAATTCACATCATAATATGCATACATTTCATTCTTCTTTCCATAAGATGGAACCCAAACTTATTTAGGTTCTCAAATTTAACATATGATGATTTTATAGGGATGTTCTCACAAAAGGCCTCGTGAGAGCATGTCATATATGTATAGTGGATGTTTGAGGCATATGACTGGAGATGTTGATTAATTCATTTTGTTGGAGGCTAGGGCAGGAGGCGAAGGCATCACTTGTAGATAATACCACCAGGAGAGTGATGGGATCAGGAATAATTTGACAACTCTAAAAATTTCATTATTGAAAATATTTTACAGATAGATAGCTTGAAACATAACCTGCTAAGCATAAGTCAGCTTCGTGATAAAGGATTTAACTTTAAATTTTTATGTACCAACTGTATGATTAGCTTAAATGGAAATACTGTGCTACAATAAAAAAACTGATAATATATATACATTCTTGATTTAAACTGTGTTGAACTTGTTGAGTTGTTTTGCCTAAAAATTATTGCTAATGAATCCTAATTATGGCATAGGAGATTTGTGTCATACATGCATGAAAAACCTTAGAAAAATCATCCAAAAAGACTTAGTGAGAAGAATTCTCAAACTAGAGTTCACTAAGGACCACTTATGTGATGCCTATCAATTAGGAAAATAAGTTAAATCCTCCTTCCACTTAATCAAAGACATTAAAACTAGCAAATCCTTAGAAGTCCTTCACATGGATCTCTTTAGACCTGTCAGCACTACAAGACTAGGAGTGAAAGTCTTTAGGTACGTGATTGTTAATGATTATTCGAGGTTTACTTGGGTTTGATTCCTATCTCGTAAAAGTAAATCATTCAAGGAGTTTAGGTCTTTTTCCACTTGGATTCAGAGGAAACTAGGTTATAAAATTTTAACCATTCATAGTGACCATGGTGGAGAGTTTGAGAATGAGAAATTTGAATCTTATTATAAGGACCAAGGGATAGAACATAATTTTTCAGCTTCTAGAACCCCTTAACAAATATAGTTGCTAAATGAAATAATAGGATCCTGGTAGAAGCCGCTAAAGCCATGTTAGTTGAATACTCACTTTCTAAATACTTTGGGCCGAAGCGATGAATACATCTTATTATATTTTGAATAGGGTAAATATTAGATCTAAGTTGAACATGATACCCTATGAAATTTTTAAGGGTAGGACACCCAACCTCTCTCTCCTTCATATCTTTGGATGTAAAATATTCATTTTGAATAATGAGAAATCTCTACTAGAAAAATTTGACCCCAAATCTGATGAAGGAGTGTTCTTAGGTTACTTAAATATTGGGAAATCTTATAGAGTTTTCAATAAAAAAATACTGGTAGTTGAGGAGACCATATTATATTTGATAAATATGATAATTCTAGAATATTTAGAGCAGAAGAATAAGTTGTTGTAGAAATTACCCAAGGATTAGAATTTACAAATTTGGAGGAAAAGTTAGAACCTAAAAATACACTACCTAGAGAATAGAGATATTCTTCAAGACATCATAAAGAACTGATCTTAGGAAACCCATCTTAAGGTGTTAGAACTAGGAATGGACTTAAAAAAGAAATAAACCACTCTGCCTTCATTTCAATGATTGAACCCATCAACATAAATTAAGCCCTTTTTGATGAATTATAGATCCTAACCATACAAGAATAGTTAAATTAACTTGTAAGGAATGATATTTGGGAGCTAGTTGAAAGATCGAAAGACCATAGTGTGGTTGAAAATAAATGGGGTTCAAAAATAAAATGAATGATTTTAGTGTAGTTGTTAGAAATAAAGTAAGATTGGTAGCTAAGGGGTACAATTAGATAGAATAAGTTGATTTTGAAGAGACTTTTGCCCTTGTAGCTAGATTGGAAGCCATTAGGGTGTTACTAGCCTTTAATTATTTTAAGGGATTTAAACTATACCAAATGTATATCAAAAGTGCTTTTTTAAATGGGGTGATAAAAGAAGATGTGTATGTTAAACAACCCCTAGGATTTGAAAATTCATAATTTTCTAATCATGTGTTCAAATTAAAAAGGCATTATATGAATTAACACATGCACCCAGGATATGGTATAAAAGGCTAAGCACATTCCTATTTTAAAGAACCTTTGGTAAGGGGAGGGTTGACACCTCCCTATTTCTGAAAAAGGTAGGAGGTGAACTACTCATTATCCAAATTTATTTTGATGATATTTTATTTGAATTTTTTGATAAAAATCTATGTGATGATTTTTTTAAAAATAACGAGTAAAGAGTTTGAGATGAATATGATGGGAGAACTGACATACTTTCTTGGACTTAGCCTAAGGCAAAAGGATGATGCAACTTTCCTTAGTCAATAAAAATTCATGAAGGACATCCTTAAGAAGTATGAAATGGATAAAGCCATGCCAATCAACACTCCCATGAGTTTCCCTGTTCAGTTAGATAAGGATTCGAATGAAAAATCTGTTGATAAAAAGAAATACATATCTATCAGTAATAAATAATGTTTATCTTTATGCTAGATTTCCAAAGAGTCCCACATGACTACTATTAAGAGAATTCTTAGATGTCTCTTAGGAACCCAAGACTTAGGAATCTGGTATCTTAGCCATTTCACCTTCTTTGAAATTATAAGATATTTTGATTCAGAGTTTACTAGATGCCAAGTTGATAGAAAAAGAACTTCTAGAATATATCAATTTATAGGATAATCCTTAGTCTCCTAGTTCCGTAGAAAATAGAATATAGTTGCTTTGATGCCCTAGAATCTAAATTGGAAGAATTATTCATTTATCATTTAAATAAATAACTACTAGATCTATTAGTAATAAATTAAAAAACAATTTTGATAATTTAAAATATCAATCTACACATTTGTATTCATTTCCAAATATTATATACACTATTAAGGATCTACACAATTATATTACAACTACTCTATCCTGAGCATAAAAGAATAACTAAAAGAAATAGAACTTGAAGAATCTTGACTAATCTAGCACTCCTGTTCCCCTGCCCAGACCTAAAATTATTTAGCCATATATAATGAGCTTAAAAAGCCCAGCAGGTCACCAAAATCTATAACTGAATTTAGAGCATAGTAAATGAATAATATGCTTATCACAGTCAAATCATACCAGTTGCCTTTATATGATCATTGAATCAATATAAAAATAATAAAATTTATATAAAGTAATAGTAGAATTTATAATCAATAAAACACTACAGTATAAAAGCTAGTAAAGTAGTAAATCAATATAATATCAAATCTATAAAGTAATCGTCATATCCGTAATACCAATAAGTAAAGAAATTGTATAAATCATCCAATCAAAACTTCAATAAAGATTGTTAAAATTGAATCAATATATTAAAATCATATCGACATATATATATGTTATCTAGTTATTCTATATCACATGCTCAGTATATCACTTGCTTAATATCCGTACAGTGAATCAATAATATCAAATAATATCAATATCTACATTAGTACCATACCAATAATAATCAAGTGGCATGAGCAGTATAATAATACAAAATAGTAAATCCATACAATAGAAAAAAAATTATATAATAATAAGAATAATGTCTCAAAATATGTATTTAAGTAGTCACATTAAACAAGTAAAAAGTTATGGCTATCACGGTATTTTTCAGTATAAGTATCAGTGTTAGTAAACCGTTGGCTCAATAAATAGAGTCACTACTCTTTGCCCGTCGGCACAGTAATGGTTTCCTTATAACAGCCAATCAATGTATCACAAGAATTAGTATAGGATAACACCAAATCGCAGTATTTAAAGGAAATTCTGTCGGCCCGCAATCTTATACAAGTTAGTTTGTCTCCAAAAAATGGGTTAACCAGTCTTTACTTATTTTTTTCACACATGCACATTATTATCGTGATACTATAATAGTAATAAGGACCAGTTATTACTCAATCATATATCCACATCTATTTCTAATGCCTTATAATAAATAATGCATAATTGAGCTTAATTAAGAAATTATTATAACGGTAGATAAAAAAGAATCTTATTAGTTAAAAATGAATATTTTAAAAAAAATTTCAAAATATCAAGATTATAGAAAAAATATTTTAAGACTTTTATTATACTACACTACTATTTCTAGAAGTCAAAATAAATTTTATGTAAGATAAAAATTATTGTATTTTCAAAATCATCTGGTAAAAAATCTCAAATAAATACTCAAAATGCTCATAATCATGATCTTCATAACATACAAAAAGTTAAGCAATGAAAGTTTTGCTAATATAAAGTTATTAAATTTTTTATAATAGAAACATAAATTTGATCAGAAAAATGTCAAAAACACAAAATCTTTGAAATAAAAAATAAGGTAAAGATTCGTTGCAACGAGATGAGCAAATCTTTCAACTAGCCTGACGGACGAAAATCACATCGCAGCCTCCAAATCTTAGATTCTAATTTCTCTTTCTTAAAAAAACCTCTTATTTTCCTTGAAAAAGTCTCTATTTGCTGAAAACAAAAATGGGAAAAAGGATTTAAATAAAAAACTTGTAATGCTTTTAGATATGTTAATATAATATTAATATATTATTTAATTTATTTAATTATTTAGTATAAAATTCAAATAAATCATTTTAAGACTTTAAAAATTAGAAAACATATCAATAAAATAAAACATATTATTTAAAAAATATCATTAAAATTGGTTTGCAAAATGGACACCTGAATGTCCCAAAATCCTCACTTGTACTGATATGTACAAATTTCTCAAGGATTTTCACGGGTGCTCAGAAATTATTAAAAAACTCTTGTAAGTAAAATACTTAAATCAAAATACCATGGTAAAGATGAAATTCAATTTGGAGTTATAATGACTCCATAGAAAAGTTGGCAAAGTCGAAATGCAGGTTATTATAATCTACTCACTTTAAGAAAATATCATCCCCAACATTTCCATCAAGGATTCAGGCATAAAATCGATATAAAATCTGTCACATCAAAACTCAAATTAAATCAAATCAAAACTCATTAAAAACCATACAGTCATGCAGTTCATTCTATCACATGTTATTCAATTATGCATGCAAACTAATGCACCTTAAACTACCCATCCTACCTAACTCTCATTCAAATCCTACAGCTCTGGTAATAATCAATTCTTCCAATAACTTTGCTCTGATACCATTTATGATGCCCCAGAATCTAAATTGGAAGAATTATTCATTTCTTATTTAAATAAATAACAACTAGAGCTACCTAATATCATATATCAATAATAAATAATAAAATAAATTTTATAATTTAAAACATCATTCTACACATCTGTTTCATTCGCAAAAATAATATACATTACTAAGGATCTACATAATCATTTCATAACTACTTTATCCTGAGCATAAAATAATAACTAAAAGAAATAGAACATGAATAATCCTGCTTAATCTCACGCTCATGCTCCCCTACCCTGACTTAAAATTGTTTAACCACATAAAATGAGCTTAAAATGCCCAGCAGGTCACCAAAATCTATAACTAAATTCAAAGTATAACAAAGGAGCAATATGCTTGTGAACAATCAAATCATAGCAATTGCATTCATATGATCATTGAATCAATGTAAAAATAATAAAATTCATATGAAGTAATAGTAGAATCTATAATCAATAAAATATTACACTATAAAGTTAGAAAAGCAGTAAATCAGTACGAGTGTCAAATTTATAAAGTAATCATCATATCTATAATACCAATCAGTAAAGATATTATATAAAGCATCCAATCAAAATATCAATAAAGACCATTAAAATTAAAGCAATGCAGTAAAATCATATCGATATGTACATATGCTATCTAGTTATTCTAAATCATATGCTTAGTATATCACATTCTTAATATCAGTACAATGAATTAATAATATTAAATAATATCAGTATTTATATCAGTACCATACATATAACAATCGAGTGGCATGAGTAGTAGAATAATGCAATAACAGTAAATTCGTGCTGTAACAAGAATTCATATAATAATAAGAATAATGGCTTAAAATATGCATTTCAGTAGTCACACTAAACAAGTAAGAAGTTCTTGCTATCACGGTATTTTTTAGGTTAGTATTAGTGTTAGTAAACCGTTTGTTTAATAAATAGAGTTATCATTCTTTACCTGTCAGCACAGTAATGGTCTCTTTATAACTCACAATACGTGTATCACATGAATTAGGATAAGATAATACCAAACCATTGTATTTAAAAGAAATCCCATTAGTTCACTATTCTATATAGGTCAATAAATCTCCAACCAATAAAGCAACCTGTCTTTACTTATTTTTCTTCACATATGCATATTATTATCACGATATTATAATCGTAATAGTGAGTAGGTATTACTCAAGCACATATTCACATATATTTACAATGCCTTATTATAAATAATATATAATTGAGCTTAATTAAAAAGATGCCAAAAAGTCATAACGGTGGACAACAAAAAATCCAATTAGGCAAAAATTCATATTTTCAAAAAATTATCCAAATATCAAGAATTATATAAAATGATGTTTTAAGACTTTTATTATACTACACCATTATTTTAGAGGTTAAAATAAATTTTGTGTAACATAAAAATCACTATATTTTCAAAATCACCCGGTGAAAAATCTAAAATAAATATTCATAATTGTGATCTCTATAACATACAAAAATTTATGCGGTGAAACTTTACTAATATAAAGTTATTAACATTTTTTGGTAACAAAAATACAAATTTGATAAAAATTTCAAAAACATAAAATTTTTGAATAAAAAACAGGGTAAATGTTCCTTATAGTGAGACGAGCAAATCTTTCAACTAGCCTGACGGACAAAAATTGCATCGTAGCCTCCAAATCTTAGATTCTAATTTCTCTTTCTTAAAAAAACCTCTTATTTTATTTGAATAAGTCTTTATTAAAAAAAAATGGGAAAAAGTATTTAAATAAAAATCTTATAATGCTTTTAGATATTTTAATATAATATTAATATATTATTTAATTTAATAATTATTTAGTATAAAATACATATAAATCATTTTAGGACTTTAAAAATTATAGAAAAATTTTCCATAAAATAAAACATGTTATTTAAAAAATATCGATGAAGTTGGTTTGTAAAACATACACTTGAAGGTCCCAAAATTCTTACTTGTATCGATAGGTATAAATTCATTGAGTATTTTCACGAGTGCCTAAAAATTAGAAAAATGTTCATGTAAGTAAAATACTTCAATTAAAATACCATGGCAAAAATGAAATTCAATTTGGAGTTATAATGACTCTTGAAAAAAAATTGGCAAAGTTAAAATACTAGTTGTTACAGTTGCCCTGTCTACTTTTTAAGCTCAGCATATAGCCTTAGGAAGTTATATGGCCCATATCCTTTAGTTAATGTATCAAATTCTAGATTTAGGACTATTTGTAGGCATAATTCCAATCATATGTGATAACACGAGTGTCATCTACATTTCAAAGAATCAAATCCAACACTCTAGGACCAAACATATTGACATATGACACCACTTTATTAGGGACCATATTACTAAAGAAGACATAGAGCTACATCATGTAGCCACTGAAAATCAACTTGTTGATATTTTTATATAACCACTATCTTTTAAAACCTTCAACAACTTAAGAACCAGATTTGTGTGATCAATATTCATGCTTAAAATTAGCACTTTCTATTTTTGTTATATTTATTTTTGTTATGCTTGTTTTTGTTTACATATTTTATGCTTTTTTTCCATTATCTTGTAATTTATATGATTTTATTTTCCTTATTTAGTTCTTAATTTGGTTTTATTGTTATTTTTTTATTCTTATTTTTATTCTTATGATTTCTTTATTATCTTATTTTATATTTGTGTCCTGATCATCTTATAAACCCTTCTCTAATCTTCACTATCTTTTCTTGCAAATTAAAAAATTTCATTTTTAAATTTGTTTCATACAGTACGATCTGCACTGAACTTCTTTGATCCTAACCCTTGACTCAATGGATGAACCAGATTGAATATATGATTGACGATCATACTGTACGAACACCTGTTTGTCTAGATGATCCATTTGTTAATCCAGATTGGGAAAAATTCATTTCAGTTGGTATAATATTTCTTATTAATCATACCATATGAACACTTGTTCATATTATATGAACCTTTTTTCCAAAATTCATATTGCTTGACTCATCATGATGAGCTCCATGCCTCTAATCATCCCATACAAAGTCTGATCATACTATATAATCATACACATCTTTTTGATTGATCGTCTGGCCAAAATAATTCCATACGATTGTCGCGTATAATCTCTAGATCATATGGTATGATTTACTAAAGTTCTATTTAAACTACCCAATTCTTTCAATTTTTCCTTATAACCTTCTACTCCATTCTTCAATTTTAACCTTTGTATTGGCAAACAGTGGAAAGCACAGTTGATAAACCCAGGGTGCTTCCTTCTCTCACAACATTATTAACGACCGCTTTCTTACAGCTTCTGTTGAAGCTGCCTACCATAAATTTAAAGAAGCTAAGATTACACCTTCCAAGTTTCATAATCAATGGGCCCTTAGTTTTTTGGTAATGAACCTCTTTAATTCTGAGACACTTTAATTTCTTCTAACTTTGGGCTATCCCTTCCGCTCTGAAATCCTTTTTGAGTTTCTAGCAAACCTTAGGATTAGTGGGGATGAAATTATAATGATTTTTCTAATATGTGTGATCGGAATGTGGAAATAACTATAAATGAAATAGGAGTCCATCTTCAGCTAAACACCCAAGGAAATGGACCCCTTACCATGGCCTCTAGATCTGACTTTGATTAGAGTGTTGTGAATATCCTACTTGGAAATGCTGCCTTGAACTATCACCAACCCTTTGTACACACTCTAAATAAAAATGCCAAGGTTATCCAGCATATTCTGAGAGCATCTATCATCCATAAAGCTAGAAACCATATAAGTATGACTCTCTTACTGTCAATTATTTTACTTCATAATATCAAACACCCAAACAGATGAAGCTCAAATAATAATTGATTACATTTAATATCTCACTTCCATTTGTTTCCCAGCCACTATGATAAAGTAAAACCTTGCTCTACTTCATGTGATTGGGTATACCTTGAACAAAAATTACAACATCACATATCTTGCTCCTCTTGACCACACTACAATCTTCTTTTTGGAAGCCTCTTTTTGGATGCTTTTTCATAGAGATCATGAGCCAGAAGACCATCTCTTTGATGAAGAAGGAGAATCTACCCCTACATCTGATCAAGTAGTTGCACCACCTCCTCACCACTACCCATATGACGAGTTGATTGAGTGGTTTGACAAACTTGAGACTCGACTGAATCAAAAGCAAACCCAACATGATAATGATATGGGTTGGTTTAGGGAGCAATTTGGAAACATCCAAGAGCAACTCACCTCCTTCTAGCAGTAATAAGACATCTTTAGCCAATTATTTCAACCACCTCCATAGCCACCTTCTTATTAAGATCCACCAATATACTTGTTTGTTTGTGTTATACTTCTCTTTTTATGTTTATATTTTCTTTTGAGCTTTATAATTTTGAGTGTGTATTGCATTTTTTTTTCAGCACCTCTTAAGTTGTTATCCTTATATATATATATATATATATATATATATATATATTGCTTTGTGTTTATTTTTTCACTTTCAAGTGGAACTTCTTTTTCTTTCTAGCTAATTCTATGCTCTTAGATCTCTTTTATGTACTTTCTACTTAAGAAATCTATAGAAAATATGTTTTTTTTTTATCGTACTATACAATTTGGATCATGCTGTATGATTCACTCATACTATACAAATTGGATCGTATTGTACTAATGAACTCTCCACAATGCTCTTTATTGTTTCCAATAAACATACATCTATTATGACTTAAAGGTTTATAAAGTAATTATTGGCATTGTTAAAACTTGAAGGTTAAATGAATCTTATGAATATTCATATCCATTCTTATTTCCTTTGCATGATAATTCCTTGTATGAACTGGATGTCTAAATCAAATTGGAATTAAGATGTTGAAATTAAAACTTATTCACTCTACTACAGGTTTTTATTTTATTGATATATTCTTTAACTTGACAAACGAAATTCATTATTTTTCTATATTAGGTTCTTTATTCCTATTAGAAAACTCAGGTTTACCTTGTAGATTATTATTTCCTATATAAGAGAGTTAATTATTCTTCTCTTTTATTTGTAAGATAATCTTATAGCTGAGATTCTTAAAGAATTAGAAAGAAAGTAATTTGCAAAATAAAAGTCAAATGAGGCCCAAATGAGCCCAAAATAAAAAGATGCGTAATGACATCAAAAGAAAAAGATGCACTAAGTGTGTCAAAAATAAAAGATATGCAATGTGCATCAAAAGCTGATAAAAGAGACACAAAATGAGCCCAACTTAAATTAGATTTTCTTTCTATTAAATCTTTAAATATTAGAACGTCACTGTGTTTCATAATATGTTTAAACCTTGATTTTTGAAAATCCTAGTTCATTATTCATCACTTTTATAATAATATTCTATTTAATATATTTCGCACTAGCAGACTAAAAAGTTTAAATTTATAGGTTTAATTCTAATTCTTGAATTAGATGCTAGTTTAAACAAAGGATTTTAGCTTGTGAAAATATTAAGTTGGGTGTGCAAACTCTAGAATCCAAATCCTTCCGTAGTTAAAAAGTTAACAGTTATATTGTTTGGTATTTCTATTTGTAGAGTAAGTGTATTATATTTTGAAAAATGTCTGTAAGAGTTCTCATGTTTATAATGGTTCTTTCCTTACCATGAGTTGTTAGTCATTTTGAGTCTATTAGTTTTATGCATTTCTTGTTTTTATTTTCTTCATGCAATTTTTCCTCTTTTTGTGAGGTCAAAAAGGGGAGTAGTATTTTTTATGCTATTTATTATTGTTGTTATTATTTGCATATTATTTAAAATTTTAAAAAATATTTCACTCCTTTTTCTTACAATTGATTTTCATCTGAAGGAGAGTTTAGAGGAAAGTAACTTTTTTAAAATATAAAAATAATAATTTTTCATCATGAAAAAGGGGGAGATTATTGCAAACCTAATTCAAACATTGTGATTTTGATGATAATAAATATTATTGTGTATCTTATTGCTCTCTCTAGTTTCTATGATATTTTTATTTTATGTTTATGTGTATTAACATTTCAAGAAATCAGTCCACTGTTCACTTGACAATCTGATCGACTCAAGACTAAGTAGACTAAGGTTCCAATCAATTTTCATTTTATTATATATTTTCTCCATTTTTGAGTTGTATCATGTAATTGGGTGGATATCATTACTGAGTAACCTTGCACAAAAATAGGGGGAGAGATAAAAATGTTTTTGAGAGTCTTTTTTTAAGTAATTCATACTGTATGATCTTGATTTCATACTATACGAAGTAATTCATACTATATGATTTTAACTCATATTATACAAAATATTGTGCTCTATCAAAAACCTAGCTACCAAAGGTTAAGAAAGATACTAATTTTGTACTAATCATACAATACAATTTAGTTCATATTATAAGCCCTAATTAAAACATTTTTTTAATTAATCTCGTAATATTAGGCAATCAAATCATGGACATTTATTATGATTAATTATACTGTATGGAATAATTCATACTATATGATTACATGTGTACAAAATTGGTCATCTCATGGATCGTACTAAACAAAATCTATAATTTTTGTACTAATCATATCATACAATGTCCACAGTATTGGATGAACACCCATATATGAATTTAGCCATTTCAAAAATTATCCTAAACAAATAGAGGGAGTTTCTATAGATTATACCATATGATGTTTGGATTGTACTGTATGATCTCCTATAAAAGATGTTGCGGATCTATGGCTTATGATTTTGATGATAGCAAACATTCTTTTTCTATATGACTGTCTTATCTACTGACATTTCAGGTTCACACGATCAGACTGCAATTTGGAACCAGCTCAAGATTGGGTAGACTAGGTCTGAGTCAGTTTGTGCACTTTTTCCTTTCTTGAGTCTATTGTATTTGGTGTGGCTCCTGATGCTTTGTAACTTAGAAGATTTTCTGTCTGTTCCCTAGAGTTTACTATTTTTTCTAACATCGTTCGGGATGATATTTATATCGGTCTGGATGATATTTATATCGGCTTGGAGGATATATTCAAAAGCAGAAATTCTAATTAGGGCATCCTTATTAAAGCAGCCGTCATTATGCAAAATGCATCATCCTAGACGATTTTGCATCGGCCAGGATGATAGGCTCAAAATAGAAAGAATATGCCTCTAGATCTATTTAGGAATTACTTATTTTTGGACATCATCCAGGTGGATCATCCAGGACTATAAAATATTGTTCAGGATGATCCAGGACATTTTTTCCAAATTTTTTTTAGAATTTAAGGAAAGTAATTATGACTTGATTGCACGATCAAATCATCCTGGACGATCGCAAAATTGTCTAAGACCGATAAGCTGGATGATTGGACATCAGACAACTATTTTTTAGGGTGATGTTCAGGACGATATTCCACGATTTGTTCTGATCGTCCAGGACGATATATTATCATCTTGGATGATATGAACAAACTTCTTCTGATCGTCTCAAATCATCCCGGCTGATTGGGCTTAAATTGCTTTGATAATACAGGATGATATTAGTATCGTCCTAGACAATATTAGTATCGTCCTGGATGATAATATCGACAACTTGCATTAATGAGCTCATTTTGAGATCTTCTATTTAAGCTATGACATGTCACTTATAAGTTTCTTTGACAGCCATTGTAGCTTCGTTCTTTTGGGGGAAACTTGAAGAGAGAGCTTGAAAGGGAGTGAGGAAAGGGTGGAATTTGAGAGAGGGAGAAAATCCTATGGGGGGACTCAAGGGAGTGTGGAGGGGGTTCCACACGGTTGCTCCGACAAGCTCGCACCTGAATACCATCAGATTTAAGGCTTGTCTCGAGGGAAGTTCACCAAAGAAGAAGATCTCTTTGGTGTCAAAGGACCCGGCGACTCCGCCGCACCGGGGAAGGTGGAAGTAATTTTGTAAGGGCTTCTCCGCCTAGCAGTGGGGGATAAAGGAGAGACACTTAGTTTAGTGCAATACTTGGAGGGTGCCTTCAAGAAGTGGACGTAGGTCAAGGTTTGACCGAGCCACTATAAATTTGGTGTGTTCTTTCTTTATTACTTTCCCTTTTAATTTCTGCATTTGGTTTTTATTGTGGTGATATTGGTTTTGGTTTATGTTTTGATTTTAAAATTATTCTTTTCTAATTCACCTCTCTCTTTATTAGCCTTGGGCCAGTTCATAAGGGGCCTAACATCCCTAATGAACTTTCAAGTGATATCAGAGCAGTATTCATAAAAATTAGTTTTTAAAAGCTTTTGAATTACGATCCATGGCTGATTTTTCAAATCATAATATTGCGGAAGGTTATTCTATCACCAGATCACCTTTGTTTGAAATTATCTCATTTGATTTTTGGAAAATTCGCATGCCTATTTTTTTACAATCAATTGATTTTTGCATGTGGCATATGATTTTAAATGGTTATTCATTACCGTCACGTATTTTAGATGGAATTAAAACTAACATTCCATTTAGTCAATGGAATAGAGATGAACGAATCGATGCTCAATTGAATGAAAAATCTTTAAATTGCTTTTTCTGTGCTTTAAATTCTGAAGATTTTATGTTAGTATTCACATGCACTACTAGTAAGGAAATTTGTGATAAACTACACACAATATACGAAGGCATTAGTGAAATCAAGCAATCTAAGTTGAATATGTTAATGCATGATTATGAACTATTTTCCATTAAACCTTATGAGATAATTTTAAAGATGTATACTAGGTTTATCCAAATTGTAACATCATTGCATGCTTTAGGAAAAGAATTTTTAAGTTTTGAAAAAGTTAATGGTTCTTTCCTTACCTTGAGTTGTAAGAGTTCTCATGTTTATAATGGTTCTTTCCTTACCTTGAGTTGTTAGTCTTTTTGAGTCTATTAGTTTTATGCATTTCTTGTTTTTATTTTCTTCATGCTTTTTTTCCTCTTTTTGTGAGGTCAAAAAGGGGAGTAGTATTTTTAATGCTATTTATTATTGTTGTTATTATTTGCATATTATTTAAAATTTTTAATGAATATTCTATTGATAATTTGGTTGGCTCACTCATTGCCTACGAGCAAAGTTTGTGTCAAAGACTTATTGATGCAGGTGAAATAATTGTTCTAAAGCTGAAGATATGGAAAAAGATAGCTTAGTTGGTGACGAATGCAATGACTTGTCATGCAAATCAAAAAGCTCGCCAAAGCATAAGAATCAACAAAATCAGAATAAATGTAAAAATGATAAGGATGTTAATATTTCTTCTAACGTTATTTGCTTTCGTTGTAGGAAGCCTGGTCATATGAAAAATTAGTGTCCTAATTTAAGAATTCTTCCAGCAAAATAAAAGGGTAAAGCGAAGCAAATTGAAAAATGTTTTTAAGAGTTCTCATGTTTATAATGGTTCTTTCCTTACCTTGAGTTGTTAGTCTTTTTGAGTCTAATAGTTTTATGTATTTCTTGTTTTTATTTTCTTCATGCTATTTTCCCTCTTTTTGTGAGGTCAAAAAGGGGAGTAGTATTTTTAATGCTATTTATTATTGTTGTTATTATTTGCATATTATTTAAAATTTTAAAAAATATTACAGGACGATAATGTCGGCAACTTGCATTAATGAGCTCATTTTGAGATCTTCTATTTAAGCTATGACATGACACTTTGTAAGTGTCTTTGGCAGTCATTGTAGCTTCATTCTTTTGGGGGAAACTTGAAGAGAGAGCTTGAAAGGGAGTGAGGAAAGGGTGGAGTTTGAGAGAGAGAGAAAATCCTGTGAGGGGGGACTCAAGGGAGTGTGGAGGGGGTTCCACTCAGTTGCTCCGGCAAGCTCGCACCTAAATACCATCGGATTCAAGGCTTGTCTCGAGGGAAGTTCACCAAAGAAGAAGATCTATTTGGTGTCAAAGGACCCGACGACTCCGCCGCACCAGGAAAGGTGGAAGTGATTTTGTAAGGGCTTCTCCGTCTACCTGTGGGGGCTAATGGAGAGACACTTAGTTTAGTGCAATACTTGGAGGGTGCCTCTAAGGAGTCGACGTAGGTCAAGGTTTGATCGAACCATGATAAATCCGGTGTGTTCTTTCTTTATTACTTCTGCATTTAATTTCTGCATTTTGTTTTTATTGTGGTGATATTAGTTTTGGTTTATATTTTGATTTAAAAATTCTTCTTTTCCAATTCACCTCTCTCTTTATTAGTCTTGAGCCAGTTCATAAGAGGCCTAACATCCCTAACGAACTTTCAAGTGATATTAGAGCAGTATTCATAAAATCTAGTTTTAAAAAGCTTTTGAATTACGATCCATGGCTAATTTTTCAAATCATAATATTGCGGAAGGTTATTCTATTACCAGACCACCTTTGTTTGAAATTATCTCATTTGATTTTTAAAAAATTCGCAAGTCTATTTTTTACAATCAATTGATTTTCGCATGTGACATATTATTTTAACTGGTTATTCATTACCGTCACGTATTTTAGATGGAATTAAAATTGACATTCCTTTTAGTCAATGGAATAGAGATGAATGAATCGATGCTCAATTGAATGCAAAATCTTTAAATTACTTTTTCTGTGCTTTAAATTCTGAAGATTTTATGTTAGTATCTACGTGCACTACTGGTAAGGAAATTTGGGATAAACTACACACCATATACGAAGGCACTAGTGAAATCAAGCAATCCAAGTTGAATATGTTAATGCATGATTATGAACTATTTTCCATGAAACCTTATGAGACAATCTTAGAGATGTATACTAGGTTTATCCAAATTGTAACATCATTTCATGCTTTAGGAAAAGAATTTTCAAATTTTGAAAAAGTTAACAAAATTCTTTGTTGTCTACTAAATAAGTTTGATGCTAAAGTAATTGCTATTTGTGAATCAAAAGATTTGAATGAATATTCTATTGATAATTTGGTTGGCTCACTCATTGCCTACGAGCAAAGTTTGTGTCAAAGACTTATTGATGCAGGTGAAACAATTGTTCTAAAGCTGAAGATATGGAAAAAGATAGCTTAGTTGGTGACGAATGCAATGACTTGTCAAGCAAATCAAAAAGCTCGCCAAAGCATAAGAATCAACAAAATCAGAATAAAGGTAAAAATGATAAGGATGTTAATATTTCTTCTGACGTTATTTGCTTTCGTTGTAGGAAGCCTGGTCATATGAAAAATTAGTGTCCTAATTTAAGAATTCTTCCAGCAAAAGAAAAGGGTAAAGCGAAGCAAATTGAAAAATGTTTGTAAGAGTTCTCATGTTTATAATGGTTCTTTCCTTACCTTGAGTTGTTAGTCTTTTTTAGTCTATTAGTTTTATGCATTTCTTGTTTTATTTTCTTCATGCTATTTTTCCTCTTTTTGTGAGGTCAAAAAGGGGAGTAGTATTTTTAATGCTTTTTATTATTGTTGTTATTATTTGCATATTATTTAAAATTTTAAAAAATATTACACTCCTTTCTCTTACAATTGATTTTCATCTGAAGGGGAGTTTAGGGTGAAATTGCTCTGATACAAATTGAAATTACTAGATGCGCCAAGAGGGGGGGTGAATTGGATTATTAAAAACTTCTTTAATGAAAATAAATATCTTTTTATGACTTTATGCTGAAGCGAATTTCATTCAAAATAAAAAGATAGATAATCAATTTTATCCACATAATAAATTGCAATAAAAAATATATGCGAAAATAAAGTGCAGAAAAAGTAAAGGAAAGAACACACCAATTTATAGTGGTTCGGTCAAACCATGACCTACATCCACTCCCCGGAGGCACCCTCCGAGTATTACAATAAACCTTTAGTGATTCTCCTTTAGCCCACACAGCTAGGCGGTGAAGCCCTTACACAATCACTTCCTCCTTCCCCGGTGCGGCGGAGGAGCCGGGTCCTTTGACACCAATGAGATCTTCTTCTTCCCAAAACTTCCTTCAAGACGAACCTTGAATCTGATGGTACTGAGGTGCAAGCTCACCGGAGCAACCGTGTGATCTCCTTCACACTCCCTTGAAACCCCCTCCAAGGTTCTTCTCCCTCTCTCAAACTCCATCCTTTCCTCTCTCCCTTTCAAGTCCTCTCTTCAAGTTTTCTCCAGAAAAATGAAGCCACAATGGCTGCCAAAAGACTCTTACAAAGTCTTATGAGAGTGCTTAAATAGAGGGCTCAAAAACCCTAAAAATACTCAATTCAGCCGTCAAATATCGTACCGTACGATCTCAATATCGTCCAGTAAGATGTGCAATAAAATACAATACTTTCTCCCCCTTTGACATTATAAAAAAGAAGAGATAAAATAAAATATAAAATAACAACATAATAACGAAACAAAAATATACAATTATATAAAACAAGTTAAACATAGAAAAAAACATACAAAACACATAAACAAAAATAAATAAACAAAACACACAAACAAACCTTAACATACTTATACCTCATCATCTTGCTCCTGTTCTGATGAATCAGAAACTAAGTCTGCCTAGGAGACTTTTTGCTTTTTATCTTCTCCCCATATTACAAACGGTTTATTTTTACTCTTTTCCTTTGCAGAAAGAGTTTTTAAGTTGGGGCATTCACGCTTCAAATGTCCGGGTTTCCTACACCCAAAAGCAAATTATGTCAGAAGAAAACTTAACATTTTTAAAATTTTTACCTTTACTCTGCTTTTGTTGATGTTCATGCTTGTGCTTCAATAGACTTTCAAATTTATTTGTTATCAATGATATCTCCTTGTTTTCATCATCTACTATGCCATGTTCATCTGTGTGTTTGACTTTTAACACAATAATCTTCTCGTCATCTGCATCCAAAAATCTTTGACTCACACTTTGCTCGTAGGCAATGAGTGAGCCGATTAGATTATATATAGAATAAGCATTCAAATCTTTTGATTCACATATAGCTGTGACTTTGGCATCAAATTTATCATGTAAAGAACGTAAAATTTTACTAACTTTTTCAACATTTGAAAGTTCTCTACCTAAATCATGCAATGACATCACAATTTGATTAAATCTAGTAAAAATGTCTAAGATAGTCTCATATGGTTTCATGCTGAAAAGTTCATAATCACGCATTAGAATATTCAATTTAGCTGTTTGACTTCACTAGTACCTTCATACAAAATGCATAATCTATCCCAAATTTCTTTCCCAAGTAGTACATGTAGAGATTCTCATGCAATCGTCAGAATTTAATGCACAGAAAAAACAATTCAAACATTTAACATTTAGTTGTGCATTGACTAATTCTATTCTGCTCCAATCAGTAAAAGGAATATTAATTTTGACTCCATTTATCATACGTGAAGGTACATAATAGCCATTTTGATTCATATTCCACATTCGATAATCAATTGATTGCAAAAATATTGACATGCGAATTTTTCAAAAATTAAAAGAAATATTTTAAAATAAAGGTGGTCGTGTAATAAAATAGCCTTTCGCAATGTTACGATTTCCAAAATATGCCATGATCAATTTTTTCAAGGTTTTCTAAAACACTATTTTTGAAACCCGCTCTGATACCAATTGAAATTGCTCTTATACCAATTGAAATTACTAAATGACAAGAGGGGGGGGGGGGGTGAATTGTGAAAAACTTTTTCTCAATAAAAAGTAACCCTTAACAGGAGTTCTAATCTTTTTTGTTATTTTTGAAATTTGACAACAAATACTTAAACAAATTTTCTTCCACAAAATTCATCACGCAATAATTATGAAAAATTAAGTGCAAGTAAAAGTAAATGACGATAAGGAAAAAACACACCAAGGATTTTATAGTGGTTCGGTCAAAATATGACCTACGTCCACTCCACGGAGTCCTCCGCTCCGAGATTTTCACTACCAAATATAGTTCTCCTTTTGCCCCCCTCGGCAAGGCGGAGAAGCCTTTACAAACCTCCCTTTCACCAACCCGATGTGGCGGAGTGCCAAACTCTATTTTCGCCCTCCTGGCGATGACAGAGAACCTTCTTGTTTTTCTCCCTCTTGGAGAAGGCAGAGAACCTCGAGGTCACAGATGTAGATGAGCCTTTCCCTTGGAGATCCTCCCTCAAATTCTTCTAGGGCCACAGGAGGAGCAAGATGCAGCAAGTTCGGAGCAATCGTGTGATCTCCCTCACACCTCTTCTCCCTCACAACGCTCACCTTCTCCTTCCTCTCTCAACCCTAAAGAACTTCTCTAGAGCTCTCTCCCTTGGAATCCCTCTCTAAACACGTTCTTCGTCTCTATAAATCTTACTGAAAAGGATGAGATTAACACCTAAAACAGGCTCCAAAATCCCTCTAATTTTAAAAGTAGCTGTTACTGTTCGTACAGTATAATTCAACATCGTACAATACGATCTTCATAAATAGACTTCGTCCTGGTACGAAGATATATGAACAGTTAAAAAACAATTCGTACTATACGATATAATATCGTACGGTACAATCCACAAAATACTATTCGTAGAGGACGATGGTCTGGACGACCAGATGTCATCTCTGTTCATCGTATGGTACGATTACTATCGTATAGTACGATGAGACAAAAACCAAGAGATCATCTAGGACGATATCCGGGATGATCACACTTCATCTCTGTTCATCGTATGGTACGATCCTGTTCGTACAGTATGATGTTCAAAATATAATTATGCCTGGATTACATGCACTAATCACAGGTTAATTTAAGTAAGTATTTAAAATAAATCGTACAGTACGGAAATGTTCGTATAGTACGAACGGCGCAAAATCACTTACTTAAACTAAACTACGGCTAGGGTTTTGGATCTGAACATATCGTATAGTACGAATATATTCGTACAGCACGATCTATTCACAGAATCGCCCACATAGCTCGGATCGCACGGTACGAATTAAAATCATATAATACGATCTCCAGAGAAGAAAATCTATTACATTTTACATTTAAAAACAAACTCTCCCCCTGTGTGTGTGCATGGTTTCTCATACTCTTATGAATTTTGTGGCTAGACTCAAGAAAATAAAAATACAATAAATAGAAAAATACAATATCTGACTCATACTCCTAATCTACCCGTTCTTGAGTCTTCCTTTCATCCTGAGTCACTTGTGATCTTCCTGAAATGTTAGTACTCAAGGAAAATAGCAAATAAAATAATATCCAATGAAAAGTTATTTCAAAACAATCATTATTTGGCATCATCAAAATCTCAAACTCGGGGTCATGGGTTGCAACATAGGGGAAAGTAACTTTTTTAAAATATAAAAATAATAATGTTTTTCATCATGAAAAAGGGGGAGATTATTGCAAACCTAATTCAAACATTGTGATTTTGATGATAATAAATATTATTGTGTATCTTATTGCTCTCTAGTTTTTGTGATATTTTAATTTTATGTTTATTTGTATTAACATTTCAAGAAATCAGTCCACTGTTCACTTGACAATCTAATCGGCTCAAGACTAAGTAGACTAAGGTTCCAATCAATTTTAATTTTATTATATATTTTCTCCATTCTTGAGTTGTATCATGTAATTGGGTGGATATCATTACTGAGTAACCTTGCACAAAAATAGGGGGAGAGATAAAAATGTTTTTGAGAGTCTTTTTTTAAGTAATTCATACTGTATGATCTTGATTTCATACTATATGAAGTAATTCATACTATATGATTTTAACTCATATTATACAAAATATTGTGCTCTGTCAAAAACGTAGCTATCAAAGGTTAAGAAAGATACTAATTTTGAACCAATCATACAATACAATATAGTTCATATTATAAGCCTTAATTAAAACCTTTCTTAATTAATCTTGTAATATTAGGCAATCAAATCATGGACATTTATTATGATTAATTGTACTGTATGGTATAGTTCATACTATATGATTACATGTGTACAAAATTTGTCTTCTCATGGATCATACTAAACAAAATCTATAATTTTTTTCTAATCATACCGTACGATATCCACAATATTGGATGAACCGTATATGAATTTAGCCATTTCAAAAATTATCCTAAACAAATAGGGGGAATTTCTATAGATTATACCATATGATGTTTGGATTGTACTATATGATGTCCTATAAAAGAGTAATAGTTAGTCTTAATGATCTTGCTGGACGAGTTTGAATTGAGCGGATCATATCATATGATACATGTATCATACTGTATGAATAGAAGATGAATCTCTTATAATTTAAGGTTTTTTTAAGCCCACTATTTAAGGCTTTCTAATCGTCTTATGTGAAATCTTTTATTGTTGGGTTGGCCTGAGATAGAACTTAGAGAAGGAAGAGAGGAGAGCTTTGAGAGAGATCCTTGTGAGGGATTCACAAATGTTGCTCTGATCAAGGTTTCCATCATCTTTGTCAAGCTTCTTCCTTAGTTCCTTGGTGGATCTAGGGAGTTATTTATCTACATTGGATCAAATTTTCTCTTTATACTCTGGGAGGGAGTAAAAGGATTCAAGGTTCTCAACCTACTCCATAAAAGAGTAAAGAGATTCTAAGGTTCTCTGCCTACTCTAGGAGGGAGTATAAAATTCCCAGGTTCTTTGACTACTACAGGGGGGAGTGAAAGGATTCAAGGTACTCTATCTCACCGGGTTGGTGGAAATATTTTGTAAGGGCTTTTTATGCCTTGCTATGGGGGTAAAAAGAGAGAGACAACTTTTAGTACAATACCAGGAAAGGAAGTTTCTAAGGAGTGGACGTAGGTCATGTTGATCGAACTATTATAAATCTATTGGTTCTTTCTAGTTTACTTTTCTGCATTTACTTTTTGCATTATTTTATGATTTGGTATGTGGTTAAAAACTATGATTTTTTTAATTATGAAACTGGTGTTGCTTCTGTATAAATGGTTTGTTTTAAAATATTCAAAAAGATTTTTTTTTTTATCTTAAGAAATTTTTTTAAAAATATAAATAATTCATCCCTCTCTTGGTTAGCCTCGAGCTAGTTAATAAAGGTTTAACAACTCTCATAAACTTTTAGTTTCATATTGAATTAGTAATCATACTTAGCTATTACCTTTTTCCTTGTGTAATTTGATTTAATTGGTCCAATATATGGAGGATTCAAATACCATTCCTAAGATTTTTATTCAAAAAAAATGTGGGAGTTCACATTGAAGATAATGTGGTAGAAGGCCTAGAGGCATCTGATGATGCATGTAATAAAGGTTCTGTCATAATTAAGAAGCCTGAAAGGATGACTTCCTAGGTTTGGGGTCATTTTGAGATGTTATCTAATCCTACAGATGGTAAAAAAAGGTGTAAATTTAAAAAACGTGGTGCTAAATACTTATGTGATAGTAAAAATGGGACATCTAACTTAAGGAGACACTTATAAAATTGCGAGAGAAGAGATAAGCATGATATAGGCCAACTCATATTGCAAATCAATTCTAATACGACTATTTTTATGACTAATCATAAGTTTGACACTGCTTAATTTCATGATTTATTTACTGCTTGTATAATTATGCATGATTTGTCATTCTACTATGCTGAATAGTTGAGTGTTCGAGCACTTCTAACCTATCTTCATCGGGAAGTTCAACTATTTTCTAGAAATACAACAAGAATGATTGCAAGAAATTATTCACCAAGGAGCTTTCTGATATTCGATCACAATTATTTAAGTGCACTAGCAGAGTTTGTGTTACATCTAACCTGTAAACTTTCTTTGCTTGATCATGCATTTTATTGATAATGAATGGAATCTACATACAAAATATTAGTTTTTTATTTATGACACAACCCCATGATGATATAAATCTCCTTGAGAAATTGTAATCTCTTTTTGTTGAATGGAAAATAGAATCTAAACTTTTAAGTATTACATTAAACAATGCTTCTACAAATAATATATGTGTAGACTACTTGAGAAATCAATTGAATTTGAGAAGTGCTCTATTATGTGAATGTCAATTTTTTTATATTAGATGTACTACACATATTGCTAATCTTATTATCAAAGAGGGAATCAAGGAGATTGATAGTTCAATCTAAAAAATTAGAGAGAGTGTAAAAAATGTCAAAGGATCTCAGGCAAGGAAATAAAAATTTCTAGATTTTGTAAAAGATAGAGTTGTTTAAAATTTAGAAGGGGTTTAAGGCAAGATGTTCCAACAAGGTGGAACTCGACTTCCAAAATGTAGAGTTGGATAACTCGAACTACAAATCTTATATAGTAAATTTAGAATGGGAGAGAGTAGAGAAAATTTCAACTTTCTTGAGGCCTTTCTATGATATAATGTGTGTTATATCTGGCATGAAATACCCAACAGCTAATATATATTTTCCATGCATATCAACAACTTATGCTACATTGGAACGTGAATTATTAAAGGGTCTTGATTCTACAAAACAAATTGTTACAGATTAATGGTTTATGATTTTGATGATAGCAAACATTCCTTATTTCTCTACGATTGCCTTATGTGCTAACGTTTCAGGTCCACACGATCAGACTGCAATCTGGAACCAGCTCAAGATTGGGTAGACTAGGTCTGTGTTAGTTTGTAAACTTTTTCCTTTCTTGAGTCTGTTGTATTTAGTGTGGCTATAACTTGGTAGAAATTCTCTTGCTCCCTATATGATTTCTGTTTTTGGTAACATCGTCCGGGATGATATTATTATCGGCCTGGACGATCTATCCAAAATTAGAAACCCTAATTAGGGCATCCTCATTAAGGCAGCCGTTAACTGATCGTCCTGGACGATACCTGTATCGGTCAGGACGATAATCTCAATTCAGAAAGAATAAACTGCCATAATCATATTAGGTATTCATTATTTTAGGCAATCGGCCAGGACGATATTATTATCATCCAGGAAGATCTAACTCAATCATGCCTAAATTGATCTGGTATCTTTGGAAAGCATTAATGGTTGATTGATACGATCACATCGGCCAAAACGATCACATGATCGGCCAGGACGATGGCCTGGACGATCTATATCGGCCAGCTCAAAAACAGGGTGATGAATAGGATGATTTACCTCTGATTTGAACTAATCGGCCAGGACGATCGTGAGATCGGCCTGGACGATGTAACCAATTTTCCTCTGATCGTCTCAAATAGTCCCGGGCTAATGAGCTTAATTTGTACTGATCGGCCAGGACGATATGCCTATCGGCCTGGACGATAATGTCGGCAACTTGCATTAATGAGCTCGTTTTGAGAGCTTCTATTTAAGCTTTAGCATGACACTTTGTAAGTGTCTTTGGCAGCCATTGTAGCTTCATTCTTGTGGGGGAAACTAGAAGAGAGAGCTTGAAAGGGAGAGAGGAAAGGGTGGAGTTTGAGAGAGGGAGAAGATCTTGTGAGGGGGGACTCAAGGGAGTGTGGAGGGGGTTCCACACGGTTGCTCCGGCGAACTCGCACCTTAGTACCATCGGATTCAAGGCTTGTCTCGAGGTAAGTTCACCAAAGAAGAAGTCTCTTTAGTGTCAAAGGACTCGGCAACTCCGCCGCACCGGGGAAGGTGGAAGTCATTTTGTAAGGGCTTCTCAGCCTAGCCGTGGGGGCTAAATGAGAGACACTAGTTTAGTGCAATACTTGGGGGGTGTCTCCAAGGAGTGGACGTAGGTCAAAGTTTGACCAAACCACTATAAATCTGGTGTGTTCTTTCTTTTTACTGCTTCCGCGTTTTAATTTCTGCACTTTGATTGTGGTGATTTTGGTTTGGAGTTTTATCCTTGATTTTATAGTTTTCCAAATCACCTCTCTCTTTGTTAGCCTTGGGCCAGTTCACATAGGGCCTAACATCCCTAACGAACTTTCAAGTGGTATCAGAGCAAGTTTTCAAAAATAAGTTTTTAAAAAGCTTTTGAAATTTCGATCCATGGCTAATTTTTCAAATCATAATGTTGCGGAAGGATATTCAATCACTAGACCACCTTTATTTGAAAATATGTCATTTGATTTTTGGAAAAATTGCAAGTCTATTTTCTTGCAATCGATTGATTTTCGTATGTGGCATTTGATTTTAACTGGTTATTCATCACCGTCACGAATTATTAATGGAGTTAAAATTGATATTCCTTTTAGTCAATGGAACAGGGAAGAACGACTTAATGCTCAATTAAATGCAAAGTCTTTAAATTGCTTTTTCTGTGTATTAAATTCTGATGATTTTATGTTAGTATTCACATGCACTACCGGTAAGGAAGTTTTGGATAAATTGCACACCATATACGAAGGCACTAGTGAAATCAAGCAATCCAAGTTAAATTTGTTAATGCATGATTTTGAATTATTTTCCATGAAACCTTATGAAACGATCTTAGACATGTACACCAGATTCATTCATATTGTAAACTCATTGCATGCTTTAGGAAAAGAATTTTCAAATATTGAAAAAGTCAATAAAATTCTTCGTTGTTTACTTGAAAAATTTGATGCCAAAGTTATTGCTATTTGTGAATCAAAAGATTTGAATGATTATTCTATTGATAATTTGATTGGCTCACTCATTGTCTACGAGCAAGGGTTGGATCAAAGACTTTTTGATGCAGGTGAAACGATCGTTCTAAAAGCTGAAGATATGGAAAAAGGAAGCTTAGTTGGTGACGATAACAATGAATTGTCAAGCAAATCACAAAGCTCACTAATGCATAAACAAAAGTGGAAGAAAGGTAAAAGTGATAAGGATGTCCATATTTCCACTGACACTATTTGCTTTCGATGTAGGAAACCTGGACATATGAAAAATGAGTGCCCTAATTTAAGAATTCTTCTTACGAAAGAAAAGGGCAAGGCGAAACAAACTTTGAACTGGGGAAATAATGAAAGGCACAAAATCTCATGGGCAGACATGGTGTCTGAAGAATCGGTCCAGGAAAGAGATAATGGTTAAAAAGGGCTATTTTTTTTCTCTTCTTTTTTTTTGTTTTCATTTTTTCTTTTATTTTTTATTATAGTTTTTTTTATCCAACACACACACTTATGTTTTCTAAAAATTAAAAATCTACTTCATGGTTTTTTTTTGAAATCTTTGGTAAGTTGTGATTGACTTCTCTAAAAACAGTCAGAGAAAGGGAACTCATGATTTTGTTTCTCTCTCTCTTCTTAAAGAGGTTATATTACTTTTGTTTCAAAATCTTTATCATATTTTAAATTAGATTTTGAAACTGATTTTTTGTCTTCTCCCTACATTTTTTCTATCGCATAGGAATCTTTTGCAAGATTGTTAAATCCACCATACAATTTTCATAATCAAGTTGTTCGTGTTGTCAATAATTTGGGTTTACTTTGGTTTTGAAAATATAAGGAAGAAAGCATATTTTTTGAAAATAATTAAAAAAAAGTGGCCAATGATGCCAAACCAAAAGATGCGCAATGACACCAAATTAAAAAAAAAAAAATACACAAAGTGTATTAAAATCATAAGATGCTCAAAGAGCCATTCAAGTGATAAAGGGCATAAAATGAGCCCACAAAAAATATGCTTATTTTTTCTTATACTACTAAAAACTTAAGAAAATCCTTGATATGTTTGAAACTTGTGATTGAAAATTTTCGTTCCTGATTTAGAAATTCGTGCATTGATCTTCTATTAGATATATTTTATGGAAGGAGTTTTTGAAAAATGATTGTTTCTTTCTCTAATTTGTTTTATGATTTAGATATTAAATTAAAAAGTTTTTAAGCCTTTTTAAAGAACTTGAGTTTGGATTATTGAATTTTGAATTTCTAACCTTTACTGGGATATGCGTTGTCAATCCAATTCTACTAATATTTTGATTAAAACTAAGAGGCAACTTTCTCATTTTAAGATTTTTTTCTAGATTTGAAAGTTTCTTTTTAGTTTTCTGTGCCTTCTCTCTTTTTGATAATGTCAAAGGGGGAGAACGTACTTGTATCCATTGTTTTCTTTTCAAAAATTTAAAACTACAAAAATATTTTCATCTCCCCTATTTTTTTAAAAGAGTTTTTCTAGTGAGGGGGAGATTAGGAGAAATTGTTTTTTTGAAAATTCAAATTTAATTGTTTGCCATCATCAAAAAGGGGGAAGATTGTTACGGATCAATGGTTTATGATTTTAATGATAGCAAACATTCCTTATTTCTCTATGATTGCCATATGTGCTAACGTTTCAGGTCCACACGATCAGACTGCAATCTGGAACCAGCTCAAGATTGGGTAGACTAGGTCTGTGTCAGTTTGTAACCTTTTTCCTTTCTTGAGTCTGTTGTATTTAGTGTGGCTATAACTTGGTAGAAATTCTCTTGCTCCCTATATGATTTCTGTTTTTGGTAACATCGTCTGGGATGATATTATTATCGGCTTGGACGATCTGTCCAAAATCAGAAACCCTAATTAGGGCATCCTCATTAAGGCGGCCGTCAACTGATCGGCCTGGACGATACCTATATCGGCCAGGATGATAATCTCAATTCAGAAAGAATCAACCGCCATGATCAGATTAGGTATTCATTATTTTAGGCAATCGGCCAGGACGATCTAACTCAATTATGCCTAAATTGATCTGGTATCTTTGGAAAGCATTAATGGTTGATTGATACGATCACATCGGCCGGAACGATCGCATGATCGGCCAGGACGATGGCCTGGACGATCTATATCAGCCAGCTCAAAAACAGGGCGATGCTTAGGACGATTTACCTCTGATTTGAACTAATCGGCCAGGACGATCGTGAGATCGACCTGGACGATGTAACCAATTTTCCTCTGACCGTCTCAAATCGTCCCGGGCAAATGAGCTTAATTTGTACTGATCGGCCAGGACGATATGCCTATCGGCCTGGACGATAATGTCGGCAACTTGCATTAATGAGCTCGTTTTGAGAACTTCTATTTAAGCTTCGGCATGACACTTTTTAAGTGTCTTTGACAGCCATTGTAGCTTCGTTCTTGTGGGGGAAACTAGAAGAGAGAGCTTGAAAGGGAGAGAGGAAAGGGTGGAATTTGAGAGAGGGAGAAGATCCTGTGAGGGGGGACTCAAGGGAGTGTGGAGGGGGTTCCACACGGTTGCTCCGGCAAACTCGCACCTTAGTACCATCGGATTCAAGGCTTGTCTCGAGGTAAGTTCACCAAAGAAAAAGTCTCTTTGGTGTCAAAGGACCCGGCGACTCCGCCGCACCGGGGAAGGTGGAAGAGATTTTGTAAGGGCTTCTCCGCCTAGCTGTGGGGGCTAAAGGAGAGACACTAGTTTAGTGCAATACTTGGGGGTGCCTCCAAGGAGTGGACGTAGGTCAAGGTTTGACCGAACCACTATAAATCTGGTGTGTTCTTTCTTTTTACTGCTTCCGCGTTTTAATTTCCGCACTTTGATTGTGGTGATTTTGGTTTGGAGTTTTATCCTTGATTTTATAGTTTTCCAAATCACCTCTCTCTTTGTTAGCCTTGGGCTAGTTCACATAGGGCCTAACATCCCTAACGAACTTTCACAAATGTGTATAAGGATGGTTGAAAAGTTTGAAAAGGTATTGGTCTGATTTTAGTATCATTATTATAATAACAGTTATTCTTGATCTAAGATATAAATTCATATTTATAGAATGGTGCCAAGAGGTTTTAAGTAGGTGATTATGTGTTTGAGCTTAAGAAGGTTATGGATAGCTTTTTCTCATTTTTCTTAAATTATACTAATAATACTGTCAATGTTGCATCTTAGTTAGGAGTAAATGCAGGGAAAAGACAACATACTAAATGTACAAGACATTCTTTTTCCACTATAATTCAGTCTCAATTTCTATAAGTATAACTTATTTTGTGAGTTTGAATTTCTTATTTCCTAATGCACAAATGTTCAATTTTCACTTCCTGAAATAGGATTTTGATTCTTTTGAGGATAGGATTTTGATTTCCACATGACCTGCTTGGGATTTGAACTTGCTTTTATTGCAAACCAACCCCCTTCTCCAGTCGATCATGGAGACATAATATAATATAAAGGTTTTTTATTTATATTATAACTCAGCTTGGGGTGGATTTGCGATGGAAAATTCCATCACAAATTTTTAGTAAAAGTACTATCCCAATCCACTGCAAATCCGTAGCAAAAAAATTGTCGAAAATTTCTGTCGAAAATTTGTCACCATTTTTTGTCTTAAAGTCCATTGAAAATCTGTAACTTTCCTGCAGTGTTATTTTCATTGGAATAGTGAAGCTTCCCGTGTCTTTCAATTTTTCAAAAATGTTCTTTTGAATAAGAGAACTATAATTCTTAGTTAATGCTTTAGTTTTAAACTTGTCTAACTTCTTTTTCTTATTTAGACTTTCCTTCATGAATTTATCATAGGTGGCCATCTTCTCTAAGGCTTCAAAAAATGGTATGTTAATGGTTAACTTTTTAAACACTTCTAAGAACATAGAGAATGATTTATCTAAGTTTTTTTTTTTATTATCCTTTGGGGAAAAGATAGTGGTGGCCCTCTACAACCTTCCTAATGGGTTTGCTAGTTTTTTGGATTGGTTCAGGATGCTAGGTAGGAGGTTCGGCTTCTACAATTTCTTCTACACCATTGTTATCCTTTTGGGATTGATCTTTATCCTTATAAATGTCTGCAAAATCTTTCAGACTACTAAGATGGATACTATTGCATTATTCTTCTAATTTCAAATTGCTGATCAAACTAGTAAGTTACCCTATCATTTGTGTTGAAAAGTTGTTGAGTTTTAAAATTTAATTTTCTTTTGAAGAATTTAATTTTTTGAATTTTAGTCTTAAAATCAAACACATCATTATGAATGATATACCACCTAATATGGAAAAATTATCATTCCCTAATGAGTTCATATAAAGAAACTGAACTACATATGACCTTGAAGGATCTGAATAATGATTTATTAGTATTTAACAACTATAATCTAGATGAGGATGCCCTATTTAAGTGATGTCGGTGGCTTTGGATGGCAAGGATGGCTCAAGTAAGCCATTAGATGGCTGCCAAGTAGGAGGGGACATTGTATCAAAACCATATGAGCTTAAGGAAGATGAGCCTAGGCTCTAAAAGACTTTAGATGAGGCTCGAGATAGAGGGGACCACTAGAGCTCCAATTTGCTTGCTCCGGCCACTAGTAGCCACTAGCTATGTCTGGATGAGGTGGAAAGCTCGCAAGGGATTGAGTGAACTCAAATGTAAACTCAATTGGATATGGTGAAGTCTAATTCACTTGGATGGTTTGGGTTAACCTAAACCTGTATGGTTTGGGTTGGTTTAGGTGTAACCTTGGTCAAGCCATGTCATAGGATTTATGGGGGAAGTGTGTTCGGTCAAGGGCTATCCAATGCAAGTGAAGATTGGGCTTGAATTGGTCTATGATGAGAAATGTCTCAGGTCAAAGAGGTTTTGGCCACTTTGAGCTAGCCTAGGTTTTGACCCAAGTCAACCCAAGGGTTAGGATGACTAGGGTAGGTGTGTTGGACCTAGGGCCACCCAATGGAGGTGTTGATTTAGCTTAGTGAAGCCTCGGTTGGAAAAAGGCTGAACCCTTAGTGGTTTTGACCACTTTGGGCTAGCCTAATTCCCAACTTGAGCTGACTAATGGGTTGGGTCAACTGGGGTAGGTGCATTGGGTCATAAGGTCCTAATGCAACCATTTATTTTATCCAATTCGGCTTCTGGCGGAATTTAACTCATAGAAGACCCTCTTTGGACACTTGGGTCAAGCTATGTGGCTAACCCAAGTGGGCCAAAGATTTGGGTCTTCAAGAGGAATCTCTTAGGGACCTAAGGAGTCATCTCATGGGTATAAATTATCTTTGCAAGGCTTTGGTCAAAGGATTTGAGTTTGGTAGGAGTGTGTGTTAACTTTGTCAAACTTGATTGACTTGGTCAACCAAGTTGACCTAGGGTTAAGGGTTGAGTCCATTGATATTAGATTGATGATTTGAACTCAATGGAAATGGTCTAAGTGAAGAGGATTTCATTTGGTTTGAAATGCAAGTTTAAAGGTTTAAAGGGTAGTATGGTCAACCATAATTAACTTGGTCAACTAGGTTAAATGAAGCATTGAGTTTGGGCTCAACAAACTTGAATTGATCAATGGAGATCAATGGAGGTGGTCCCATGCATTGGAGTGGTCTTTTGGATTAAAATTGGCATTTAAACCCTTATGGGCATTATGGTCAACCACGTCAAACCAAAGGGTACATTTGAGTCCCATTTGCTTTTAATGATGTCTAGGATACATAGGGAGAGATTTTAGGGCTTGATATAGTTAAGCCATGTTGAACTTTGTTGAAAAGACCAAAAATCCCCTTAAAGGGTATTTTGGACATTTTGACCCCTAGTCAAACATGGGACAAATTAACACCAAAAAAATGAATTTTTCCGAGTTAACTTGTCATAATGGAGGTTATGAGTATGGTTAAAAATTTTTTAGAAAGGTCTCAATATCATTTTACACTAAATGGTAAGTCTAGTGCCATAAGCTGGAAATATTTGAAGGTTTTAGAGTCTTTGGGTTTCAATTCAATTTCTAGAGCTAGAGACCTCAAATTAGCCTCAAATTGGAAGAGTTGATCTTAGGGTCATGTCTGATCAATATGCAACCGACATATTATGAATTAAATGTCACTAGGTTGGGTTTCAAGGGAACTAAAAAATCACCTATAAACTAGGTGAAATTATAGATTTGGATTGAATTTGAGTTTCAATGATTGAGTTTGAATCACCCATCCATTATAATCAATAAAGGATTGAGATTGATGGCATAGAATTCAAATTTTGATTGAATGCTAAACTAGAGTTTGGAGTTGAAAATTGGACTAAAAGTTGAATTGGTAGGTGGACTAGAATTTGATTAAAGATTGGATTAGAATTTTTTTGGGACATATATGATTGAAACGTGAACACCTATCAATCATCATATCTCTAGAAGGGAGTCAAGTAGGTCTTAGTGACCTCATATAAAAATGAGATCAACACCTATATAGTTTTTTTAATGGGCTAAAAATTGATCATGTTTTTGAATTATCATTTACATTACCACCTCTTTAAAATGTGTATTCCTATTCCCAAATTCATGTCTTTGATCAAGGCCTAAGGGGTAACTTTATGGCGCTCTAATGGTAGATGCTACTACGCTTACACGAATTTGATCTACAAAATGATTGGTGTAAATATTATGCCTATATGATCCAGTTCTAACTTCAATAGTATCTAACTTTTTAGAAATTATAGTTACATGTGCAATCAAAATAGATAATGCATCTAATTCATACACAACAATTAGTCTATTAGATTTTACCCTATCTTAGGACCATTAGAAAATATTTATAATAATTTCCTCACTTAGTTTATATGCTTCCTCAAATGGCTTTCTCCAGCTGCTACATCTTTGATCAGTCCAAGGGAACCTACCAATCCATTATAAAATGTCTAAATAACTAACCAATTGGGTTAAACATGATGAGAGTATTTCCTAAGCATTTTCTTAAATCTCTCTCAATTTTTATAAATTGACACTCTCTCAATCTGGGCAAAAGATGTGATATCATTCTTAAATTAGATAGTTTTTGAAGGTAAGAAAATACTTAGCTAGAAATTTTTGTGCCAACCCATTCTAAGTGGTTATAGAGCCCGGGGCAAGGAATTCAACCACATCTCAGCTTTATCCCTTAGAGAAAGTAGGAATAATCTAAGTCTAATAGCATCATCATTGATATCATTATACTTAAATGTTGCATAAATTTCTAAAAAGCTAGTTTAAGTATAGGTTGAGATCCTCAAGAGGAGTTCCCCCAAACTAAGAATTTTGAATCATCTGAATTATAATAGGATTTAGTTCAAAATTACTGGTCTAAATAATAGGTCTATTGATACTCTAGTGGACTCCTTCTACTATAGGGTTAACATAGTCTCTAAGATGTATAGAATGGTCCTAATCTTACACTGATTTTGACTTCCCTAAAATCTTTTTATTTTTTAATTTTTTGTAAGAGTCCTTGCTATCTCATAATCAAACAACAAGAGATCCTTACTAGATCTACAAAGTATATAATAATTATGAAATAAAATAAAAATTATAAATTAAACAATCAACAAAATACTTTTCCCATTTTCAAAATTTTAATAAACTCTAAAAAAATAAAGATACATGATATAAGGATCTCTAAATATGTACTTATTTCAATAATATATTTTAAAATTATAATACACACGTTACTTCCCTAGCAACATTGCCAAAAACTTGATGAGGCTTGGGTTGGACTATACGGTAAATGGTGTGTTACACACTTAGCTAGCGTGCAATTGTTGACCTCATTTTTGTATGAGGTCGATAAAGACACTTTCAGATTCCAAATCAATCCAGATCCTAGGATCTACTCTAGACCTTAGGAATTTTAAACTCTAGGTTTCTTCTAGATTTCTTAAGCCCTATGATCTACTTAGATCTTAGATTAACCCAGACCTTACGATATATCTAGATCTTAGGAATCTTTTAGATCATATACCCTAGAGGCCCTTTAGTTCATAAGATCAACCATGATCTCAAGCCAATCCAGATCTTAAATCAGTTCAAACTTCAATCAATTCAAGCTTCGACCCATCCAAACATTGACCCAAATCTAGTTCAAACCTTGATTCCACCTTTAATCTAGCTCTAGCCTTATCCAATCAGTTATGATCACCCAAATGATTATAAATGATTTGGATAATTCAATATCAATCATTAAATTTCAAAACTCAAATCAAATCCAGAAATCCAGACCAAAATTCACACTCAAAAGGCTAAGTCCTGAAAGCCTTTTTTAATGAATTTTAGAATTTTAAAACACTTCAAAACTCAGTCAAATGACCTCCAATTCAGATTCTATCACTTGCAAAGTGATACGACATGTCTCTAGAGATAACCCTCCAAATTTGAGCATATTTTGAGGTCTCTAACCCCAAAAACGCAATTGAAATCCAAAGGTTGTAAAACCTTCAAATATTTACAGTCTATGCCACTGGACTTGCCACCTAGTGGATTTGACCTTGGAGCTTTCTCCAATGTCTCCAATCACTCCCAGACCTTTGATTTTAACCTATTGAATAATAAACTTCATTTTGTTGGACCCACTTTGACCCCCAGTTGACCAGGGGTCAAAATGACCAAAATACCCCTAAGGGGTTCAAACATCAATTTTCAAACCAAATGAACTCCAAATTGCTTGGAACCTCTTCCAACAATTTTCAAATATCAAATCAAACTTGTTGAACCCTAACCCAGATCCTGGTTCAACCTGGTTGACCAAGTCAACCTATGTTGACCAAACACAGGCCCTTAAGGGTAAAAAATAGCCATTTTGACTGAATTGACCTCCTTAGACCTGGGGACCATCTCCAATGATCTTCAAATGCCATTTCAAACCTGTTAAGCCTTGACCCACCCCCTGGGTCATCCTAGTTGACTGAGTCAACCTAGGTTGACCCAAATATCCTTTAAGGCTCTAAATGGGTCACTTCAACCCATTTGACCTATCTAACCCATTCAAGCTCTCAAACCCATGCCAAAACCTAGGTTAAATCCATTCAAACTCATTTGAAGTCAAACCATTTTGATTTGATTTGGTCAACCTTTGACCTATGGTCAAATCTCCTTATACATAGGTTATTTCACTTAAACAATTGAACCTATGCCTTGATATTCCTTCCAAACTAATTCATTAAGTCCTCACCTACCACCTCAACCCTTATGGACCATTGACTAGTCAAACCAATCAATGACTGGTCAAATGACCATTAAATGGTCAAAATGACCACTTTAAAATCATTTTTACTCTAATTTAAATATCCCCAGCTTCTTAGATTCTTTCTAGAGTCTTCTTAAGCCATTTGCAGCCCTTGGATCAACATCCAATGGTTTAGATTAACTCCACATGCACATGTGGGGTCCAAGGCACCTTTCCACCTCATGTACCCCTTGTCCTTTGATTTCCTGCTCCCACCAACTCCAAGTATGCTTAGCAATCATCTAGGAGCTCATGTAGTCAATCTCAGCCATTCAAATGCATCAGGATAGCTTGAATAGGGAAAATATCCTAATGACATAAAAATTAACTTTAAGTCATCTATCACCTAATCCATCTGATCCAAAGCTATTCTAGCCTCCAAAAACTTTCCAAAACCTTCTCCAGACCTTCCCCTAGCCTTCCAAGCCTTCCCCCACCAAAATCTAGCCTCCAAAGCCTTGTTTGGTGAAGAGAGAGGAATCTAGAAAGAGAATCAGGTGATTCACGAATAACTTCAAATCTAGCTAGATCCTGCTCTTGAGGTCTTCTACAAAGTTGAAGAAGATCTTAACAACTTTTCAACAAGTCTGAGAAATAAAAAATCTGATGGTTGGATTGTAAGTTATGCCAATTTGAAGTTTAAATTTTAATTTGAAACTGTAGCAAATCTACAATGCATGGAGCCTCCAAACTCCAGGCATTGTTAAATCATGTTGCCCTCTAGCAACAGTTCAAATTTCGTGCATTTTTGTTATGTATTTTGGGAGATATGAGCATTTGAAATTTCCTATATAAAATCAACTGGAGAAGATCTGGACCATCCGATCAAAGATCAGATGGCCCAGATCTGGCCATACCGTGCGGCGCTGCCCTCAGGGCTCGAACGCACGCCGTTTCGAACCGTGGGTGCTGACATGGCATGATCTGGACAGTCGATTCCTCCTGCGGTCAATCCTACGGTTGATCCAGTCGTACGACGTGGTTGAGTGGTGGGACCCAGCCCACCACACGTCTCCTTACCATACGGTGCAACCGATCCGGCGCGCCGGCGGCCGGTTTGACCAAAAATGGTCCAAAATAATTCAAAAAATTGCTCATATCTTCCAAAATTCACAGAAAATCAAATTTTCCACCAAATTATATGTTTTTGGGCTCGTTGGAAGGGGAATTTAATGTAGTATTTATTAAAATTAAAATTAAAATTAAGTTGATTTGGTCTTTGTATTGTCAGATATTTCCATTTGTTTGAATTTCATTTTTTATAATTTTCTCACAATTCTGTGGGAAACTAGAGTCTAAATTTTGGTGGAAGATTATTGGGTATATTAGGCATGTTCAGTAGTTCTTCTAGGGTCAAATACCCAATAGATTTTTGTGATGTGAATTGTCAAGGTAGAGGGTCCATTTTGGACTCTAAATTTTGAAAATTTATAACTCCCTAGATGTTAAGTAGTTTTCTGTGAAACTTCTGTGATGTGAATGCATGTGAATAAGGGTTAGTCTGTCCAAGTTTCTTGACCTTTTAAATAGTAGAGACACCTAGGGAAAATAATTAAGGAAATATCTAAAAAATTTAGAAAATTCCTAGGGCATTGTACACACATCCAATAGGGATGAAATTAGAGAATATTAAACTTAGTGACATTTAACCCTTTAGGTTCAAATTTCACCTAATTTGGAGTTCATTAAGTTAGGAAATTAAGCAAATAAAAATCGGACAAATTAAAGACTTTAAAATTTCAAAAAATTATAATAAATCAAATTTAAATCTAAAAAATACAAATGATACTTTGAAATGTCAAAACACCATCCCTTAATCAATTAAAATTAAAACCAATTACATTTGACATCAAAACTGATCTTAATATAATTTTAAGTAAAATTGAATATTTAATTAATTTAATTAATTAATAATAATTTAAAATTCTAAAAAATTCCCAAACACTTGAGAATCTCTCCTTAGGTCATTCCTGACATTTGGAGTTGATTTCAAGGAGTTGGGAGTTCATTTGAAACAAAATCATAAAAAGCCTTCTAATTAAATAATTTTAAAAATTCAATAAATACTCAAAACTTCAAAATCTCATAACTAAATGTAGAAAAATCCAAATTGACCAAACTCACTTGAATTCAACTCATAATGATGTCTAATATTTATTACAAATATCAAAATTCCAGAAAATCATTAAAATTAAAAAGTCAATGTTTTGGTCAACCTAAGTCAAAATTAGCTCAAAACTTCAAACCATCATAGTAAAATTTAAAAAAATTTAATTTCAGCATACTTACAGTCTAACTGATTATATTAAGGTCTAATATTTTAATAAAATATTAATTTTATAGAAAATATTCTTAATCAAAAAGTCAACTTTTGACCGTTTAATTAAATAATCCAAAAAATTCATAAAACTAAAAATTGTTTTAAAACTCCAGAAATGTTTAATTAACTTTAAAACCAGTAATCAACCAACCTTAATTAAAATTCATTAACCATCAAACTTTAACCAAATCAAAATACTTAATCATACCAGGTACCACTAGGTAACCTAGGCCTACGAGGCTATTAGCTTAGCCCTAAGGAATGTGAAATAAACTTCACGACCTCAATGAGCAACAAAGGTGGTATCCAACCAACAATTAAAATCAAACTTAAAATTAATTTCAAATCATTAATACTTAAACTCAAATTTAAGTCTTCCTTTAAGCCTTTCAATTCAGAACTTCAAACAACTTTAACAAATTGCCCTCCATAAGACATATCCAACCACACGGCTTACCTCACACACTTTAGATGATTTGCTAGGACAACCAACTCTAGTTTTAGGATAGACCGGTGTTTACTTTTTCGCTGTGTGCCGGGTTTTCGAGCTTTCACTGCATGCTGGTTGTTAGCTTAGAATTGATTGATTGTTGTTTATTTATTTACTGTGCTATATTGAGCATTTAAATTTCAAATATATCAACTTCTAGAGATCAATTATAATTGCTTGGGATTATATATAACTGTTGATTATTAGGATAACCTGCATGATCAAGTCTAGATTTTTTAATTTTAATTAATGTAATTTGATATAATTTGAGTTATATTTAAAGTAATTTGAGTTGGGATGTTTAGATATAACTTGAATTACAAAGAGAAGAAGACATCCCTAAAGGGGAGAGTCTTCGTCCATTTGGAAGATCAAGTTTGGAAGCTCTTCAAATATCCAAAGAGGAAAGATAACACACCGCTCAAGGGGAAGTTTCTTTTCATTTAGATATCTGGAACTGACGAATCAAGATGCTCGTGAGAAGATAAAGAAGTTGATAATGAGAAGAATCCCGAATCTCAAAGTCACTTGAGTCTTAGGATTAGAAACCCAGGTTGTTGTTAGTGGTGCCCGACCACTTTACTTTCAACAGACACTGGTTTGTAATAAGAAAGGCACTTGCCTATGAACATTTATTAATTAATTCATTTATATTTGATGTTTGATGTGATTGCATATAGCATTACCTACTTTTTATAGTTTTTTTGGCATTTGTGTGCCTCTTTTGTTTTTGCTTGGACTCGCGAGACTCGTGAGGGTGTGAAAAGTTTTATACTCATAACTTTAAAGTTTAAGAATTTAGTGAGTCTGAATAACATAGAAAGATAACGAATTTAGGAAATTAGTCGGGGATCGACCACAGGGTCGCATGCATATTTCTTCACTTCCTCTTTCCTTGTTTTAAACCCTTCCCCGCCTGCGGGTAGAGTCCGGATAGTCTGACCTATGAGGATGAGGTGTCGCATCTGGGGAAGCACAGTCTTCTAAAAAATTACTTTCTAAGCCTATTTTTAACTTTCAAACATACTTGATATGAGATTGTCAACTAGCATGTAATGCATTAGAAACCGATTTAAAAGAGTCAAAATTTTGATTGCATTAGTCCTTAGCATTTTGCACCCAACATAAGTCAAAGGGGCCAATTAGGAAAATCTCTAGATGTCGGCCCCAACTCTCTAAAACTTTAAATAAAATGTCCCTATCACTCTTTCATAAAAGACCGGATTCATCTATTTTAAATCGATTAGGTGGTTAGATGGCTCTCCAATCAAGGCTGGGATAAGTTCAGATTTGCATTGCACTAGCTAGGTTCGGGTCACTGATTTTTAGCACCCACTTTAGACTTAGGTTCTGAGACATGCTCAAGCTATAAGACCTCAACCTCCGGGAACTGAATCCCAACTTTCTAATAAAATTGATAATTAAACTAAACATCTCTTTCAATCAAAATCGAACCTAATACTTAGGATAGGCTGGGGTGTTTCTAAAGTGATTCAGAATCTCAAAACACTTCCTACCTTTCTTCCTTTGACTCCAGAAATAAGTGTTCAAACTTGAACCAATCCTACTTGAATTTCCAACCCTTACCTTCTTTAACATCGAACTTTGAAATCTTAAATGAAATTTCTACCGCTATTTTAATCGAGAGTATTCGTAAGAAATCTCAAATTCCTACGATGTAATTAACTACGAGGGCTTGAGCTCGTAGGAGATTTAGTAACACAGACCAGATTTTCAAAATCAAAATTTTTCAAAACATTTAATTAATTATCTTTGGGAAAATTCAAAATTCAACGATAGTTACCTCCATTTTCAAATGATCAATAGTGATTGATAACTTCTTTCCTTGGAGAGATATATCAATTTCTATTATGATTTTGATTATGAAATTAACGATCTCTTATCCAAATTATTATAGTCAAATAATTAATTGGACATCATTTTGATCTTTCGAGATCATATGTTGTCTCTCCTGAGTTTGACTATGATAATCATGATGAATTAAAAATTTTGTAATTCGAACCCATTAAGGAACGATATGTTCAGCTCTTGAGGTGATGTATTATTCATAATGACGCATTCAATTTCAAAAATTCAAAAATTTAACTTTCCCAAAGAAAATTAATCTTTTTCAAAATCACTACTTTTTAAATCAAACAGCAATATAAATATTTTTAAATTTTCTTTAATACAAAAAATAAGAAAGCCTAATAAATATGCATGTTTATGTGTCGATCAAGTAAAAAAGTAATAAAAAAGAATATCGACACCACGAGAAATTGTTATGCTAATTACAATTAAAATACTACTATTTAATCTAAATACATAATTTATCCTAATGAATATAAAATAGATGATTTTTGAGTTTTTGCTACTTAATGGAGTCTTGTAAAAAAATTATATACTATTGTAAATAAAATATTTTTGACTAATGAATGCAAGACAACATAATTTTTTAATAAGACTCTTAATTTTAGATGTGAATCAAATCATATACATCCCTATATCTCTATTGAGCTTGTAGGGGTGAAAAAGAAAGTTTATAGCCTTCTTATAATTTTAATATCCCCATAGATACTAGAAGGTTTAACATCTTATGTTTAGGTATACCAACATTCCATTTCAATACTCCAATTTATTTCAATATTTTTATATCGAGGTAATACATCACACTAGATATTAACTACATATATGGTCATTACATATATTAAATTAAGAACATGGGATATTAAAAATATCAATAAAGTAATTCAAAGCATAAGAGTCTTTATTAGTACTTGCTATATATTTACATCATTAACCCAAAACTCAGAGATTTAGCTAAACAATGATAAAAGAAAAAGCAAATTCATGTTCATTTCATTTATGTAAGAAAAAGATACAGGAGAATTAATAAAGATAAATGTTACTCGAGAGAATCAATTTATATTCTCCACTCTCCTTTCTCCAACAATAGATTTTCTTACAAAATATAAGCTAAGACCTCTAAATGAAAGTATCTTGCACTTTCCTAACCTCCCTTAGATTTTACATCTAAGGGGGTGCTAAAGGAAGACACTAAAAAGTATAAGATTCCACTAAAATGATAGAACTCTCTTAATAAAAGAGCTGAAGAACTTTTTACACAAGTGCAGAAATGGCTTCAGACATCACAACACTCGATAAGGTCATGTTATGATGTCATAAAATGAACTATTGCCTTAGCGCTATTATGCTTTCTCCATTATGGTGTTGGGTTGACCTGGCATAGTTAATGGTTGAATTGGTGCATTTTTATCTGAGTCGGTGTAGCTCTTTATTTTGACAACAGCATCATCGTGGCATTACAAAAGTTGAGCATTGCGACACTTGAAAGTGCAATCTGACTTAGTAGTGTTGCAATGATCGGCGCTTTCTATGCTCATTTATCCTAGACTGCAATGTTGTAGTGTTGATTTTTGGCTCAACGACGCTGACTTTGAATCTTCCATGACATTGATTTTATCTTAAATTTTTGATAGGTCCACGCTACAATGTCAAAAATAAGCATTGGGCATTATTAAAGACAATGCTGCGTACTGAGCTTGTGGGCACTGTGGCGCTCTTTCAATACTTATAAATTTTATCTTTTCCTGAACAATTCTTCACAATCATAACTAAAATAAGGCATTTGCACTGGATTTTAACACAATAAACAATACCCAATTTACACTTTACAAGGTGCAGGCTGACACTTAGAGTATTTTGTATTACAAGTTAAGATGACACCATGTTTGGATAACCATTAGCCCAATATGGACCATTACCTGCTAGAAATTGAGTGATAGAGTTAAGAAGCATCGCTTGAGCCAAATATTATTAGGGCATGCTATCTTGCAAGTTTATGATTATTAATAGAAGTTATTCTTCCTAAGTAATGAATGAGATTTGGAGCATGTGGAATATCAATGGATATATTGTCTATGGGAACATCATTGTCGTCGTCTGTCATCTTCAATGTATTTATATGAGCCTGTACCTAATCATCATAGTTATAACCAAGTCCCTTTCACATTTTGTAGCCACCTTAATTGTGAACAAGCAGTTAATTGACATAACATGTTTACCTAAGATAGAATCCGAAGGACTCAATTTGGGAAGCAAATTAACCATCTAAAATTATGTGTGATAGAGGAACATAATAACAATTGTAAGGACGATGATGTGTGGTATCTCAAAGCTTATCTCCTAAAAGCTTTGCTAAATCAATTACTTATTCCGAAGAAGTCAGACTAAAATCAACTAAATAATAATCGAGATACAAAATCATTCTCTTGGCCAAGAAAGAAATTGAGGAAAATTAGACATATTCCATTACTTCCTATCTAAGAAGTCCTACAGCTAAGTACAACCTATCTAAGAAGTCCTACAGCTAAGAATTATTTCTAACTTAATATCTGAAGTTATAATTTCCATCAACAACAACAACAACATCAAGCCTTTATCCCACTACGTGGGGTCGGCTACATGAATCCTTTTTCTCCATTGTGTCCTATTAAAAGCCAAATTCTCGTTTAAATCTAATAAAGAAAGGTCATTCCTAATATTTTCTAACCAAGTCTTTTTAGGTCTACCCCTACCTTTCTTAACACAAGTCAAATCTAATACCTCTACTCTCTTAACTGGGTCGTCGGAAGGCCGCCTTTTTATGTGACCAAACCATCTAAGGCGACTCTCTCTAATCTTATCTTCTACTGGAGCTACTCCAACCTTTTCACGTATATGCTCATTTCGTATCCTATCTCTAAGGGTAAAGCCACTCATCCATCTAAGCATCCTCATCTCTGCCACACTTAACTTAGTATTATGCTTCTCTTTTAATGGCCAACATTCGGCACCATAAAGCATTGCAGGCCTCACTACCATCTTATAGAATTTTCCCTTAAGTTTGAGGGGTACATTTCTATCACATAACAAGCCCGATGCATTCCGCCACTTCAACCATCCAACTTGAATTCTGCTGATAATATCCCCATCTATTTCACCATCACTCTGAATAATAGATCCAAGATACCTAAAACGTGTACTCTTATTAATGACTTGATCACCCAAAGTCACAATCCCCTCACTAGGACTATTACTGCTAAAATTACACTCCATATATTCCGTTTTAGATCTACTCAAGCGAAAACCTTTAGACTCTAAGGTTGACCTCCATAATTCAAGTTTACCTTCAACTCCCTCTCTAGTCTTATCAACAAGAAGAATATCATCAGCAAAAAGCATACACCAAGGTACATCATCTTGCAAATGTCTAGTGAGAACATCCATGACTAAAGCAAATAGATATGGGCTTAAGGATGATCCTTGATGTAACCCAACCGAAATAGGGAAATACTTGGTCAAACCACCTTGTGTTTGAACACAAGTAATAGCTCCTGCATACATATCTTTAATGATTTGAATATAAGCATTATTGACTCCTTTCTTATCAAGAACTCTCCATAGCACTTCTCTTGGAACTTTATCATATGCTTTTTCTAAATCAATAAATATCATATGTAGATCCTCCTTATTTCCTCTATATTTTTCCATCAAACCTCTGAATAAATGTATGGCTTCCATAGTCGACCTACCCGGCATAAATCCAAATTGATTTTGAGAAACATTAGTATCACGCCGCAACCTATGCTCTATAACTCGCTCCCATAATTTTAAAGTATGACACATTAACTTAATACCTCTATAATTCGTGCAATCCTGTGCATCGCCTTTATTCTTAAAAATAGGAATTAATACACTCATTCTCCACTCATCTGGCATCTTTTTAGTCTTCAAAATAGTATTAAAAAGTTTAGTAAGCCAAGAAATCCCTTCATCTCCTAAGCATTTCCACACCTCTATTGGAATATCATCAGGTCCAACAGCTTTTCCACCCTTCATTCTATTTAAAGCCTATCTAACTTCAATTTTACTAATACGCCGATAAAAACAGAAATCTTTACTTTCATTTAGGGTGCTAAGGTCACTATAGTCAATCTTATTTTCACACTCTTCATTAAAAAGTTTAGCAAAATATCTCATCCACCTTTGTTGAATATCATCTTCTAAGAAAAGTATTTTTTGATCTTCATCCTTAATACACTTCACTTGAACTAAATCCTTACTACTCCTATCTCTTTGTTTGGCTAACTTATACATATATCTTTCTCCCTCCTTAGTATTTAATCTATTATATAAATCGCTAAAAGCTAATGTCTTTGCATCGCATATTGCTTTCTTAGAATCCTTACGAGCCACTTTATATAATTCCCAATTATCAGAATTTTTAAAATTAAACCAATTTTTATAACAAATCTTCTTATTTTTAATCTTTTCTTGCACAATTGGATTCCACCACCAACTATTTTTACTATTAGGAGCTTTTCCCTTAGATACTCCAAGCACATCTTTTGCAATATTCTTAATATCACTAGCCACTTTTTCCCACATAACATTAGCATCCTCATGCACAGACAAAATCTTAAGATCTAAAATCTTACTCACAAAAATATTTTGGTTAATATTCTTTAAATGCCCCCATCTAATCCTCGAAAAATGTTTTACTTTATTTTTTATTTTATGCCCCTTTATCTTAAAGTCCAAAACTAATAATCGATGTTGGGTACATAAACTTTCACTCGGAATAACTTTACAATCTTTGCAATCTAAACGGTTTAATTTTCTAATAAGAAAATAATCAATCTGGGTTGTACTACATCCATTTTTATAAGTGATGAGATGCTCATTCCTTTTCTTAAATAAGGTATTAGCAATTGAAAAATCTAAGCTAAACAAAAATCTAATATGGTCTTGCCACCTTCATTCGTCGTTCCAAATCCATGGCCACCATGAATGCTTTTAAAATCAACTACCTCTTTACCAACATGTCCATTTAAATCTCCTCCAATAAAAACTCTTTCTTCAAGAGGTATATTTTGTATTAATTCTTCTAAATCATTCCAAAAATTTAATTTAGAACTTATATCCAAACCTACCTGAGGAGCATAAGCACTTATAATATTAAACAATCTTATCCTCAACAATAATCTTTAAAGCTATATTTCTATCACCAATCCTATTAATTTTTATAACATTATCCTTTAAACTCTTATCTATAATGACACCTACACCATTTCTAGTACGACTCCTACCCGAATACCAAAGTTTAAATCCTAAACTATCGATTTCCTTGGCCTTCTCTCCAACCCACTTAGTTTCCTGAATGCATAAAATATTTAATTTCCTATGAATCATAATATCTATTAACTCCATTAATTTACCTGTAAGGGAACCTATATTCCAAGTTCCTATCCTAATTTTAGTATCATGGACTAGCTTCTTTGCCCACATCCGTCCTTGATGCGGGAACCCTTGCCTATTTAACACTGCACCCGGGCGCCGGTGCAGCGGCCCTTGCACACTTGTCACTGTATTCAGGCCATACAGCGCGTCGCTTCCAGGGGACGCCCTAGCATTAACACAATTTCTTAAAGGATTCATGTCATTTTTGTTCGACAAGTTTTACGCTGGTTGTCGACTACCTAACGCAACCCTCCACTTTTCTCATCCAGGACTTGGGACCTGGCAACGGCAGTGTTAAAGTTATAATTTCCAAAGAGATAAAATTAAATAATATGAAGCATAAGTCTTGATTAAGCTTAAATATGTGCTTAATCCTTGAGTTAGCAAAGTAAAATTTTGAGCCATGCTGGTTGTCTCTTATTCCTTGTTGGTTGTTGATGTGTCTCTTATACGCGGATGTGATAGGTTATCACTCAATAAAGAGAAGATGAAAACATAAACAAAAAAAAAATTAAGAATGAGAGTGCTTTGAGATAATGATGAGAAGAACCACCCTCAATATATGTGCTAATAGGTAAGAAAACTCTAAATAGAATTAGGGGTTTGCCATCAACAAAAGAAACTTAGTTGGACACATAGAGCTATAGTGATTATTTAATTTGATGAAGGGGAGTGATTCTCCTCTATTAATAGAATTCTCACTATTTATTTTATACATCCTTAAATTTAGATTTGAGTCAACAAGCTTACCACAGGGCTCATGCAAGCATTCAAAATTGAATTTTGATATACTTATTCAACTCTCGTTAAAGAAGAAGAAGAGATCCCCTCACCTCATAATTTTTCCATAAAAGAATAGTGATGTTGATCTAACTTTGATAATGAAATGCTATGTTAGGCTTAAAAACAGTTAAACAATTATTAGTGATATATTAAAAATATTATGTCTTAGTTTACCTAATGCATTATAGAGTAGTTAAGCCCATAAGCGTACCTTTATATTATTGATCCATGAAATATGATATTGTATAATTGATTAGGTTTATGGAATAATCACAACTAAGCAAGATGATTAGATATGAGTTGTATTGTTGTGCGTATATATCGCCAATTGTAGGTTGGCATTGATAGGGAAAGGCATCAAAATATTTTATGACTGTGATTGGCACTATATAATTCCTAGTGCTATGAATAAGCTTATTGTTTTATCTCAAACTGAATATTATAATTATTTGTCTCTTAAGTTAAACTTTTTTTTTTTTAAATAATTTGTTCTAATTTGTTGAAAAAGATTTAATGGAGTGTCTTGGTGAAAATTATTAGTGTAGAAAATCAATAATAAAAAATCTCAATTTATATATATATATTTTTTAATTTGAAATTCATAAAACAATCTCAATTTATATTTTTAATTTTAGTCAAATTACTTAAAATATATGTCTACATAATGCTCCAATTTAATTATTTAGAAAACTAAGATACTTCTATTTCCACTTATCAAATTATCAGAAACATAATAACATTATAATAAAATGCTAATCTATGTTTTATTAATCATTTTAATTTTTTAATCATGCCACGTGCAAGGACAAGATTTCGATTTTTTTAAGTAGTTATGTATTTTATAAATATTAAAAAATGGACAATAATTTTCTAATAGCTAACATATTATAACAAATAGGTTCTCAGAAGTTTCATTCCACTAAAAAATATCTGTACAACAAAAATAAATAAATAAAAGTTAATCGATTAATGAGAAAACTACCTGAAACAAAGCCCAACCACTCTATGATTGCTTTAAGAAAGTCAATGACCAAAAATTTCAAAAATAAAAGTATTTATATTGATCGCAACAGCCTTCAAGCAAAATTAATTTCCTGGTATCACCTTTATAATCATCTTTATAACTGCTCCAATATTAATAAAACAAAATAGAAAAAAAAATAGTGTGAAAATATACTAATATAAATTATGTCAAGATAAATTTTAAAAATTATTAAATTTATTTTAAAATTAATGTAATATAAATTATTCATATATAATATTAATTTTGTTGCATCCTTGAATGCACGCGGCGCCGGTAGAGATGTATAAAGTTTAACGTCTTAGCATTGTACGAAGATCCACCACACAAACAGATGAAAGAGAGGCTGTAGTATTTAAAGAGAACCAAGATTTTTATGTGAAAAATCTTAAAAAGGGAAAAAATTATGGGATCTAGCCTAGTTTAAATGAATCAACTAGTATTTGAAGTTGATTACAAATGAAGCCCTTCATTGAAGGGTAGTCTTGGCTTGATGTAATAAATGTCCATCATATAGAATGTATTACATGATAGAAATTGGAAGAATTAGTATTGATATGTTCGAAAAAGGTCAGAAGGATCATAACCGGCGAGTAAAAGAGGTCGAAAGGACCGTTTTTGGCAGGCAACGGATGTCAGAAGTCTCGCGATGTGCGGAAGTCCGATATCAGACAGAAGTTCAATGATGGACGGAAGTCTGATATCAGATAGAAGTCTGATGATGTGTACAAGTTCGGTGACCTGCGGAAGTTCGACGTCGGGTAGAAATCTGGGAACGAGCAGAAGTCTGGCATCGTGTAGAAGTTCGATGAAACTTCGGCTTAGGATAGAAATCCGGTGATGGGTGAAAGTCTAACGTCGAGTAGAAATCTGGTAATGGGTAGAAATCTGGTATTAGTTGGTGGCTAGTAGATCCAGCGTCCATCGGTAGCCATGCGAATATCCGGTGACATTCGATGGTTGGACTGAAGTCGACGATGGTCGAGGAGCCTGGTGGCAAGAGGACTCTTGCTTTTCTTTTCCTTCTCTTTATTCTCTTCTTGCTAGGGTCCCTTCTTCCCCTTCTCTTCAATAAATAATGAGGGGTCTATTTATATTTTTCTAAGAGCGGCATGGTCAGTAAATATGAGGAAGATCAAGGGTAAATTGGGAGTGGTTTAAACGGACGACCGATGTCTAATCCTTTGATCATGGTGCATTTATGGGACATTTGAATGTCTTAATGATATCAGAATTTGACAATCTTGAGCTCATTGGATTCGTCTCGTCGAGCCGCTCAATTCGATTATAAGCATGTCACATTTGGAAACTATTTAGTAATCTAAATTATGGATTGAACCTTCCAAATGCGCTTCGGGTCTTTAATCTGTACTCATTTGGGTTCGGATTGAGTCGAATTTGGTGTTGTTGGTTTCGTATTTTCGAGAAGTTCAATTATATTGTAAGTTTGCTGAAATCGAAATTCATATGGTCTTCGATTTAATTTTGGAAGTTTTTAACTTGATTTTGCTTTAAGATTTTTTTTTTTTGTGGATATATCAAATTTAAAAAATAAATTCAATAATTTTAAAAACCACTTTAATATTATTTTTATAAGAATATCTTAACTGAATCTTTTGTTAAAGAATATATAAAATTTGCATTTATTTATTCGAATAGGTGTAAATCTTTCTGATTTATATTGAATATTATATATATATATATATATATATATATATATATATATATATATATATATATATATATATATTATGAAATTAAAAATATCAACGTACAGACAGGCGTTTTCAAGTACTCCATAAAGAACATAAAAAAGCTTCTATTATTATTATGTTTTTTGACTTTTTCTGGGCGAATTTCTAAATTTTCTGAGGGGATTTTCAATAAAAACAATGATCTGCTGGATGATATTTTATTGAAAAGGTTGTCTTTTTCATGACCTTTCGACTATATTTTTCAACGAATATATATATATATATATATATATATATATATATATATATATATATATATATATATATATATATATATATATATATATATATATATATATATATATATATATATATGATTAAAATCACATAAGAGATTCAAAATTTAATTGAAATTGAATCGGATGATGAATAAATATTATAATTATTTAAATAAAAATAAATGCTATAATAAATATATAATTAAATAAACCAATTTATATATAAGCTTATAAATTTAATATAAATTATTAATAATTTATGTATAATTTAATATAAATTGTTATAAACTATTGTTAATTCATGTTATATATTTAGATAAATTTTGTAGCAATAAATTATATATTAAATTAGCATTAGAAATTTACATCTATAAATCATTCAGGTAATTATTTAAAATTAATAAATAGATAAAAATTATTTAATATATATTTTAAAAAATAAAAAAAAAAATAAATAATTATATATAACTAATATATAATTAAATAAAATAAATATTATTCTTATTATTAAAAAATTTGTTTAAAAATATATGATGTATATGCATGGGCAATTGTCCTCCTAAAAAAATTAAAAAATTCTTTATTATAAGTTTTTTTACATAATTTGTCCGTCTCCATCTATTTTTTAGTCTTTATTATAATAATTATTATGCAATTGTCCTCCCCAAAAGTTTTAAAATACTATGGTTTTTAAGTAATTGCTCCCCAGCATAACACATTGTATATAGATGTAGTTGTTAGGAAATGATGTACCAAATATAAAGAGAAACAGTAAAGATGATTCATTATTTTATTTATTAATTTGAATTTCAAACATATCCTTACAACAAAAATTTATTTATGGGGCATTTTCCCCGGAAACCCTAGCAAGGGCGCTGCCCCTTGACCTCGCAACCAGATCGAGCAGGTTGAACCCCGCTAGGGGGCTCTGGCCCCTTGGACCCCCGACATATTTGTGAAGAATACGATGATCAAAGATATAAACAAAAAGGGATCGAGCCAAATTCAAGGCAACTTCAAAGTACATTTTATAAAAATTGAATGATTAATCATCTTTAGTGACCATTTTTATTTTGTCCCTATTTTTAGGTCATTATTGAACTTTTTTTTTTTTGTAGCAAAAGGTCGAGCCAAATTTAAGGCAACATGGACTCAACTAATTATTTAGATTTACATCACTTGGTAGCTCTATTTTATGTTGTTTTATAGCTTTTCCTATTTTAATGGATTAAGAGCTCACACGGGTTGTACGACCATTTGTGTATGAATTATTGGTGCATAATTAATACATAATTATTATCAAAAAATTTGCTCATTATTAAATGAAATATTTAAATAATTTAATATTTTATTTAAATTTTTCATTAAATTAAATTATTTAAATATGAGTAGAATATAGTGGGCTAGTTCTTAAAAACTAAGACCGGTTAAACAGTTCAACAATTTAAATTAGTTCTTAGTAGTTTGATGTTAGGCCTATTTTTTATGAGGATTGAACAAGCCATATGACAATTTCATGATTGAGCCGATTAAACTAGTCTATCCTATCTAGTTTTCAAAACCATGACTAAAAAATTAGATAAAATAATCAAATTATTAAAAATTTATCACCACAAAAAAAAAAAAAAAATCAAGTAGATTTGTTAACACGGTTCTATACAAAAAGTTCTAAAAAAAAAAGTTGCAAAAGCACAATAAATCTTACAAAAAAGTTGAAGTTAATATGGAAAACATATTATAATTATGTGTCTTAAATATTATATATAAATAAATGAAAATTTATTTTTATATTCTAAATTGTTATATATCTTCATTTCCTTAAAATTTTATATTAAAATTGTTATATATATATATATATATAAATTAATATTTTAAAATTTATTTATTTAAAAAAGATTTATGTCATGATTATTCATCATGCTTTACGCACGCTTTTTACTATCTAACACAACCCTTTATTTTTCTCAACCTAGCTTCAGTGGAATGTGAAACAATCATATACATGAAAATGTTGGAGTAGCTTTAGTGGAAGAAAGAATAGAAAGTCATCTTAGATGGCTTGATCATATAAAATGTTGGTCATCTGATGACTCTATTAGAAGGAAAAATGTATTAGATATGACCTATATTAAGAAAGGTGGATGTAGATATTAAAAGACTTGGTAAGGTATTAAAATGATTTTTTGTTAGATTTATATTATAATTTGACTCTTAATAAAACACAATAAAGATAAGTGATTTATATAGTTGACCCACATACTGTGATAAAGGCTTGATGTTTGTTTCTTGCCGAAACATTTGCGATGGTAGAGAGATGAAGAGCCTAACATTTTAGCTTTGAAAGGAGATCCAACACACACTCATGTAAGAGAGAGAGATACAGGTGCAACAATCGTAAGAGACGCCATTATTTTTTACATGAATAACCTTAAAATTGAGAAAATTTATGGGGTATGCCCTAGTTGAAATGATTCTACTAGTATTTATTATTGATTAGAAATGATGACCATTCAAGGGAAGGCGTTGGCACAATGTAGCAAGTGCACACAATATAGAACACCTATACATGATTGGAGTTGGAAGAATCTAATGACACGAGGGCAGCTCTCAAGAGAATATTGGCATGTTCATTTGGTCAGTAAGACTGTAGTCAGGAAACCCTAGTAAGAGGGAATGTAGTCATGCGACTAAGGTGGTAGGGACTTTAGTTAAGAGGTGATAGAGGTCAGAGATATCGTAGTTAGCTGGCGATGGTGGTCGGGGGATCGTAGTTGGGTGATGGAGGCTGGAGGGATCACAATTGGATGACTGAGATTGAGGAGACCCTTCTCAAGTGATAGAGGTTAGTTTGACCATAGTCGACCGATAATGGAGGTGGAGGGATCATTGTCTATCGGGGATGGTGATTGGAGGGACCATAGTTAGGCGACTGATGTCAGAGAAACTGTAGTCGGGTGCTTGAGGTCAAAGGGATCATTCATAGGTAATAGAAGTCAGAAATATAATAGTAAGCAGGTGATAGAGGTCTAAGTGATAGTAGTCGATGGCGATGAAGGTCCGAGAGACTATAGTCGGCAAGTGATGGTGGTCGTAAGGACTGTAGTCTGATGACATCGGTCAAAGGGACCATAGTCAAGCAATTGAGGTTAAGGGGGGTGTTGTCTGGTTGTAAAGGTCGGGTGGTAAGGGCTTGCCAATAGTTGTGCTTAGGCGGAGCTCTAGGATTTTTTAAGCCTTATAACACTCTTGATCTTTAGTCCAAGATCCAATCCTCTTAAACTCCAAGTCCCTGTTCATATGGGAAGAGGGGGTCTATTTATAGATTTTAAGAGTGGTATGCTTTGTAAATATGGAGAAGATCTAGGGAATTTGAAATGCTCCATCAGATGGCCCATAATGATTTCCTCAACCATTCAGTGTTTGTTCAATATTTAAGGGCCTTAATATTGTCGGAATTAAGTGATATTGGGCTCATTAGATTCATCTCATCAAGTCGCTTGATTTAACTATAAGCATGTCATATTTGAATATCATTTGGTTCTTCAATTAATGTTATTGAGCTTCTAAATATGATTTAATCCTTTGATTTGAACCCATTTGAGCTCGGGTTGTACGAAACGGTTATTACATAGGTCAGTTCCCAAAATTCTACAGGACGTAACCAACTGACGTAAGTCGGTTCAGTTCATCCTGGGACGAACAGGTTTCGTCCAGGGATGATTTTATACAGAGCGTTTCGTCCAGGGATGAAAATTAATTTCGTCATGTACGATCGCATACATAGAGTTTCGTCCAGGGATGAAAATTAATTTCGTCCTGTACGATCTCATACAGAGAGCTTCATCCCGGTACGAACCATAATTTTCGTCTGGACGAACAATGCATGGTGAGAATCCAGAGACGTTCATCCCGGGACGAATATTAAATTTGTCCTGGACGATTAGGACTTAGAAAATTTTCTACTTGCCTGTTCGATCCATTGCTCTTTCGAGGGGTTAATTGACATGATCGTCCCGTACGAACCAGGTTCGTCCCGTACAATTAGTTTACAAAAAGTGTTCCCCAAAAGTGTGTGTTGTGATTTTTCACTCAATTACAATCACTCCCTCTAATTTCAAAAACTTGTAATTTACAAATGAATAATTTGAAGTCTTCATCGCTTGGAGTTTATTTTCTTGAAATGTTAGTACACACTAGAGCAAAAAATAAATCTTCCAAAAAAGTGTTAGGAGATATATAAAACAATAATATTTGAAATCATCAAAACAATACAAGTTGCAAGAATATAAAGCATGCAAATAGCAACTCTCTCTACAATCTCCCCCTTTTTGATGATGGAAAAACAATTATTGTTTGTAGGATTTTCTATGAATCTCCTAAACTCCCCCTGAATTGATGAACTCATGAAAATAAGGAGGCATTTGAATTACTTAAAAAAAAATTTTGTTTTTCAAAATTTTTTTTTATAACACAAAACAACACAAAAGATAAAAAAAAAAAAAATAATCAAATACTACGAAAACACACATACAAAAATTAAACACTACGAAAACATACGCAACAAACAATTTCTCCCCCTTTTTGACAACATCAAAAAGTGAAGAAGAAAAGAATGTTAGAAATGTAAGCAGAAGTATGAAATTCATTTGATATTTTAATCTTGAAAGTAATTGAAATAAAGTATGCAAATAAAATCAAAACATTAGAAAAACATAAGATTTTATATAATTTAAGAAGTGATATAACATAGAGAATAAAATGAATTTATCAAAGGCATGTGTAAATTTAGACATGAATATAAAGAAAATCATTGCACTAAGGATGAATAAAAAATTTTCTATTTTAAATTTCAATATAAATTATAAATGAACATTAGATCAATTTGAATTAAGAGATTAAAAGAGTCTGGAAAGAAATAATTACCACATGTGACGCTTTGCGCATCTTTTTCAATTTTTATGACACATTTTTGTGCATCTTTTTTAATTTTTTATAGCACATTTTTTGTGCATCTTTTACTTTGGGCTTATTTTATGCCTCTTTTTATCATTGCAAATTTTTTGCACATACCTTTTGATTTTTGTACATTTGTATAATTTTCAAGAGTAATTGAATTCTTTCCAAAATCAATAATCTAAAATTTCAAATTTTTCTAAGCGCATAAATACTAATTGAAAAGAGAAATACAAAATAAGAAAACATCTAAATTGCAATAATAATATTAAAGATAATGTAGTCTAAATAAGAGACATGGAATTGAAAATTCTAATAATATCAAGTTATAAGCATCTCTTAAATTTAGAAAAATTATATTTTCTAATGAAATTAATTTTAATTTACAAATTAAATAAAGCACTATTAAGATAAAAATAAAAAAAGAATATCATAAAGTCAAATACACATTTCTAAAACATTGAAAACATATATTGATATCGGATAAGGCTATTACAATTTTAAGTTTAAGATATCAATAGTAACACAATTAAGACAAGAATAAAACAACAAATTAAAGAAAATCACTAACACATGAACTACAATAAAACACTGAACAAACACTAAACAAATCATTCTGATGTACCCTGATCTGGAGGAGGAGGTGGTGCTGCACCAAAGAAGTTGAAGTAACTATTGATCGTGAACATGTTGAAATTAATGGCATTTATTTATTCACGCAAAAATCCCATATCCTGATTGTGCTAAAAATCTTGCTGCTGCAAGTGAGTTTCAATTTGATCAAACCTTTGATCAAAATGAGCCTCTAAATTTTCAAATCTTTTAACCAAATCCTGATAACTTGGTTCAGCAGCATGTGAAGGTCCAGCTTTAATACATGATGGATGATACGGGAATCACGCACTAAGGTTGAAACTTTAGGCAAATGATCTTTAATCTTCCTATCTCTAATCACACGATTAACTTCAATCCAATCAAAACTTGAGTTGGTTAAAGTGTGTGCTCTTAAGCCTTCAGTCCTTAAGTTTAGAAAAATACCAAAGTCATCCTTGGTGATTTCAACTTTCTTTTTGAAAACAAAAGAACTGATGACAGAATTGTCGGAGTTGAATGACATGTTTGCAAGGAAATAATGAAAGGTTTCTCTATTGTAGAAGTGAACTAAAGTGAGGATCAAACCAAATTGAGTGGAGGTAAATAAGTGCATTACCTTAAAAGTCAATTGATCATGTAAGAGAACTCTAGATGGGGTGATTTTTGCAGACACAAACCTAGCAAATGATTCTTCATTGGCTCCATAAAGAAAGTTTTCGGATGTATTTCTTGGAGGACCCTTAGCCAAGGTCTTTTGGCGCTTGCTAGAACTTGCCATTGAGAGATTTGAAGAGTGGAAAGGTTTGAAAGAGATGTGCGAAAGTGACTGTTCAGTAAAAACTGCCGTTAATTTAAAGAAGAACGACTGTTCGTACTAGACGAAATTTTGTTCATCCCGTACGAATTCGATTCGTCCCGTACGAAAATATTTCGTATGGACAGACAAATGAGTTTAAAAATAATGACTTTTCATAAACACACAATTTTCGAAGCGTCCTTTCATACAGGCTTTTGACCAAGGCGATCGTACAGACGAACACGTGTTCGTACGGACAATCAGAAATTTAACTCATTTTAACGGTAGTTGAAAATCGTCCTAGGCCATGAATCGACATATGTTCGTCTGGACGAACCAAAGGTTTGTACGGACGAAGTTCATAATAAAAACTGTCTTATTCATTCAACTGTTGCATTCAATCATCCCGTCGTTTGAAAAATATTTCATCCTGGATGATCGTGACGATCGTACAAACGAACTACATTAAAACTGCTCTTAAGACGGTTTGAAATCACGCAGTTTGTCATTTTATACACATCGTCCCGTACGAAAAAATTTCGTCCCGGACGATGATGACCACAAATTTTCATTTTCACACACAAAATAAAAACGAATAAAAATATACATGTCACACTTAAATACACATAAAAAATAAACAAAAACAACAAAACAAAACAAAACAAAAATACAATGAACACAAAAACAAAAACAAAATATCAATTTTGCAGAAAAATATTTTTATCTAAGCATTTAAATCAATAACTCCTAGCCTAGTTCTTAATGTACTGAAAGTATCAAAGGCTAAAAGTTTTGTAAAAATGTCTGTAAGTTGATTTTCTGTTGAAACATGATTAAGTTCAATTTCTCCTTTGGATACATAATCCCTTATGAAATGATGTCTTATGTCAATGTGTTTGGTTCTTGAATGTTGAATAGGATTTTTTGAAATACAAATAGCACTAGTATTATCACAATAAATTGGTATAGTGCCTATAGTTAATCTTAAATCAATCAACTATTGTTTTAACCAAAGTACTTGTGCCACACAACTTCCTAGTGCAATGTATTTTGCTTCTGCAGTAGATAGGGTCACTGAATTTTATTTTCTACTAGACCATGAAACTAATGAATTTCCAATGAATTGACATGTTCCAGAAGTGCTTTTCCTATCCACTCTATAGCCTGCAAAATTAGAGTCTGAATAACCAATAATTTCAAATGAAGAGTTAAACTTTGCATACCAAATTCCTAAGTTCTGAGTTCCTAGTAAGAATCTTAAAATCCTTTTCACTGCTGTCAAATGTGATTCTTTTGGATCAGATTGAAATCTAGCACACAAGCAAACACTAAATATAATATCTGTTCTGCTAGCAGTCAAGTAAAGTAAAGATCCAATAATCCCTATAAATTTCTTTTGATCAACAGATTTTCCCTTAAAGTTCTTATCTAACTGAACTGAGGAACTCATTGGCGTACTAACAGGTTTAGCATTATCCATTTCATATTTTTGAGGATGTCCTTAACATATTTAGTTTGAGTAAGAAATGTACCTTCCTCAAGTTGCTTAATGTTAAAGCAAAGAAAATAATTTAAGTCTACCATTAGACTCATCTCAAATTCACTACTCATTATTTTAGAAAAATTATCACAAAGATATTTATTTGAAGATCCAAAAATGATATCATCCATATAAATTTGAACAATGAGTATATCCTTTTTCACTTTCTCTTGTGTTGGCAGAGAACCGTCATCCTTTTACACTCTCATAGTGTGGGCAGAGAACCCTTCGTTTTTTCACACTCTCCTAGTGTGGGCAGAGAACCCTTCGTCTTTTCACACTCTCCTAGTGTAGGCAGAGAACCCTTCGTCCTTTCACACTCTCTTAGTGTGGGCAGAGAACCCTTCGTCTTTTCACACTCTCCTAGTGTGGGCAGAGAACCTTTCATCTTTTCACACTCTCCTAGTGTGGGCAGAGAACCCTTTGTCCTTTCACACTCTCCTAGTGTGGGCAGAGAACCCTTCGTCTTTTCACACTCTCCAAGTGTCGGCAGAGAACCGGATCTCCTTGACAGATCTCTTCCCAAGAAATCTAGAAGGAAGAAAGAAAAAGAGTGAAGTAATCTCAAATCACAAGTAGGAAATCTTACCTTTGAACACAATGCAAAGCCTTCAAGCTCCAGTGGTAGAAATCCTTCTTTGACTGCTCTCTCTCACTCTCTCCTTTACTCTTCTTCCAATAGGCATGAAGATCAATGAGCAAAAAGATTGGGTGGCAGTATAATTTAAAGTATATATACAAAAGATAAGAAAAACTGCCCAAAAACTGTAAGTTTTCAATTCTGTACGCAGTGGATCGTCCCGTACGATCGTGGATCGTCCTCGACGATTTTACTTAAAGTGTCGGAAATGATCTTAATGTATATTGGTATGAACTATGTTCATACACGCTCATCATCCCGTACGAACTATGTTCATCCGGTACGAAACGGTTATTACATAGGTTGGTTCCCAAAATTCTACAGGACGTAACCAACTGACGTAAGTCGGTTCAGTTCTGTGAGACCTCGTTCCCTTACTGTTCCTCTCTAGCTTGGATTTTCCTCCCAGGATCGTCCGGGACGATAATGAGATCGTCCAGGCCGATCTGCACTGTAGAAAATATCGTCCTGAGAAAAGTCCTGGGAACCGTCCAGGACGATCGTTTTGGTCTGATTGTCCCAGAACGATTTGGCGATCGGCCGGGCCGATCAGCTTAATGATATAAGAAAATCAGCTCGTTTTATGAGAGAGAAAATCATAAAAAATCAAAATATCTGATTTTAGAAGAGAAAGAGAAAGGGAAAAAGAGAAAAAGCTGGATTTTGGAGGCCGCGGAGCGCTTTTCGTCCGACGCTGCTGTTGGAGAAAGTGTAGATCTCGTGGTAAGGACTCCGAATCCTATTTCTGTTTTCAAAGATATTGTGTTTTGACCGAGTTGTGATCTGTTTTGTGTTTTCGTAGTCGAATTTTGGACACGATTCTGATTTGACACAACTTTCACCGCACAACTTTTGGTA